>JAGFPH010017187.1:0-10088 GCA_018207615.1 Philaenus spumarius
ATGGTTTTTATGTCACTTAGGAATAATACTACACAAATTTAGATTTATAGTTTGTAGGAAGTTAGCGCAATTTATTTTTATTGTATTTATAGGTGTACCTACCAAATTTTAATCTCTTTGATTGTAGTGATCCATATTCTCTAAACAATATTGGTACTAATATTTGCAAATTCAGAAATTGTTAGTGAAATAGTTTGAGTAATTTTTGAGAATATAGAAAAAGTAAATGTATCTATTATTATTGAATTTTTACTGTAGTTATTCAATTTCATCCCTTTGACTTAAGTAATCAAATTTTACGTGGTTTTTATATCACATAAAAATAATATTATATAATTTTAGCCTTTTAGCTTGTATTATGTCAGTTCAATTTATATTAATAGGGTAGCAACCCCATTTCAATTTCTTAGACTGTAATAATTGTAACGTCTAAACACTCCTGATAACGATAGACCTATGGATAAACTGTGCAATTATTAGTGAAATAGGTTGAATAGTTTTTGAGACTATAGAGGACAAAGAAAAAGAAACAAAGATACAAACATTCGTTTTCATTTATATAGAGTACATTGTCATGTCTTGAATATTGTTTAAAAACAGAAATATTCTACATAAAACTTACAAATTTAACGTAATTTTTATGTAGACCATATAACTGTGGACAGTGAACATATACTTTTTTTCAAACCCCATGTATTTTTTTAAATTTGATGTTTTATTTACATTGTTTTAATTTCAATTTGGTTTATACTAAGCTACCGTACGATATTTACGTACAATTGCTAAATCATCAAGTATTTTACAATTAAATGCGAGACTCAATAATTCTGCATTCATTTTATTCGTGTAATGCAGGCCTAAATGAATTGACGACGTTGTAAGAATTTAAGTACTGTATTTACACCTTGTTGACTCACATTTAAACTAAAATATTTGCTAAATCATACACATTTGAATCAGAAAATCATACGGCATTGTCATTTCTTCCTATGAATATTAATGGTAATAAGAAACCACACCTGCTAAAAATATCTCTTCTTTTGTGGGAGAATCAGGAAACTGGTGTATATTTTGTATATTTACAAAAGTTTTTTTTACCTTAATCTTTAAATACCGTTTGTGGTTGTATCTCTTATGCCGTATATACTTGAAATTTTATAAAATTGTTAAGCCATGTTATAAATTACATTACTGACAAATGTACTGACACAAATATTTTTTTATTTTTTTATTTGTCAAAATAATAAAACCCGTTTAATGGAATCACTTATTAATATCAAATATAAGTTTAATTACGGTAAGTAATTTTGTATAAGTAATAATTATTAATTTGTTTATGATATATATGATAACATAAATACAAAAATAGGTAACAAATTCTCAAAAAAATACTTCATGTGTTTTGTACAATTTACTACACATAAAGAATGTCCCAACGTTTAGAAAAAATCAAGATTAATCACTTTACAATTTCCAAATTGCCCTGCGTACTAAACAGGATACACACCGGACAGGATGTATGTAATGTGTCGGCTTGGAGTCGGGGATGAGTGGCAGCAATAAGCAAAGTTTCGACTATGACCTTGAGACAGAAGGGGCGTGTTGTGTTGTATGACTCATACCGTTCTGACTTGAAAGTCCAGTCAAAAAACGCTCATTAAACTGATTAAAGTTAAAAGTTAAAATACACGGCACGACATAAGGTTTCCAGTCAAAAAAACGCTCATTAAACTGATTAAAGTTAAAATACACGACACGACATAAGGTTTCCAGTAAAAAAAAAAAAACGCTCATTAAACTGATTAAAGTTAAAATTCACGGCACGACATAAGGTTCCCAGTCGAAAAAACGCTCAAAACTTTAAAAAAATATGTTATTTAAATACTGTATATATATTTCGGGAATTTTACCGAAAATAAATAAAGTTATTCTTAAAAAATTACATTGTAAACATCGGCTTTGGCAGGACACAATATTACCTGCTTCTATCTACAGATGTTTCAAAAAGCGTTTCAGATCCTTTTGGTTCCAGCGCTGTATTTTATGATAGTGAACGGGACTATACCAGAAGCAGGAAGCAGACAAATCCACTTCCAGATGTTCCAGTAGTACGGACAGTAGTCCACCAGTCCGTTACCCAGAGCTAAGCCGTTTTCAAAGATTTAACTCGAAATATCGTTCAAAAAGTGTCTGCTACATAAAAATCATAGTACCGGTATCTTAAAAAAGAAGAATAATGTGTTTGGTTTGTTTTCGTAGTTGTAATATTGTAACTAAGATTGATGATCGGTTAATCCTTCGATCGGCGAAATCTCCGCCTAGACATTTTTTAAGTCTGACTTAAGTAAAATTTTTTCGGGGTAAAATATTTTGAACATTGTTTGTTAAGTAGCGGTATCTATGTTATTTGTATTCATATAGCATAGGCTGTAGAGTTAGTTTGTTACTGTAGTTATTATTGTGCCCAAGACGGTGACGTGGCTCAAGGACAACCACCAGCTGTAGTAAGGGTTTGTTTGGTACCGTGTCTATAAATAGAATCAGGGTATCTACCATAGAAAAACTGGAAAAGTAACAAAAAACTTAATTTCATAGATAGGTAACGAATTGTTGACATTTTCAGAATGAACGTTTCCCGAGATTACGTTTTTTTGTGAGTCGCTAAGAAATGCCTTTGTTTTAATTTTGATCAAATACGTTTTAACTCTGGTTATGTCATAACAACTAGAGAAAATAATTTTCGGGCGTGGTTTTCTTTCGCAGAAATTCGATGACTGACGTTAGTTTTAATCGTTAACCAATATTTTTACGATTAAGAGTTAAAAGTTAATCGATTTAAAACTAACGATTAATTTTATCACCGTGTTTATGTGATGACTTTGTTTTGTTTTGACGACTTGAAAAAGGTTTTTCTGTGATCTGAAGATGGGCACGTAGGTTTCCTGTAACTGCAGTAATCACCAAGTGATTTTAAGGGTTGAAAAAAAAAACGATAAAGCAGGTATTGTACCTAATGTAATTAATTGTTAAAATTCTACAATCCGTGGGCTAATATGTTGAAATTGAGATCAATGTTGTCTTTAAGAAGGGACGCTGAGATGCCATCGCAGCCAGGTGCAGAGCTACCCCGCAAACTGTTTGTATATCGTGTTATGTCGTATCCAGTAACAGTACGCAAAGTGAAATCAGATAACGTCTCATAGTCTTCGTCCCTTATTATAGGTTCACCACCTGAGTCGATAGATAACGCTAAACTATATCTGACGCTGAAGAAGTACGAGTTAAATTCATTAGCAACTTGTTTATATGTGTCTGTGTTTATGTCTGATTGGGAACCTTGCAAATATTGTTTTATTGGAAAACATTTCTTACTGCTACCGCTACCACTTAAATCGTTTATAATTTCCCAAAGACGTTTTGGATTATTTCTACAATGAATTAATTTGACTCTATAAAAATTCCGTTTAACTGTACGTTTATAATTATTCCGTTTATAATAGTGTTTAATTGGTTCCTATAAGTTTTAAAATATGCTGTAAGGACCATATTAAAAGGTTGTTTCCTTACTAATTTTGCGAGTTTATCTGTGTTTCTAATAGATCGAATAAGACTACTAGCAGTCCAAGGTTTTAATTTTTTATTATGTGATTTGAGCGATGAAGTTCTTTTTGTTGAACCGCGTAAAAGTTCGTGAATAAGAGATTTAAAAACCAAAGAGATAATTCGGATATCCTGCGAACATGTTACAGATTCCCATTTTTGATTAGTCAATAATTTAACAAATTCTTTTTTATCGAAAAAAATTCGTGAATGGAGACTTCGAAACAGTCACCGAAATCAGCTCGAACTGGTTTACCCAAGCGCTGTGCTGTAATGGTCCGTGACGTGGGTTTGAATTACTACAGCCTGCACTCTATCGAAATCAAAATGGTTAACAAATACATGGTCAATGCATGGACTACCTTCGCCGGACACTCGTGTCGTACTTAGCGGTCAATATGTCTGTCATTTTTCATTATGATACATACCTGATGATTTTTCATTATGATGTCTGTCATTACCTTACATTATGATTAGATTTATAAATAAATAGTATACACTTAATTACCACGTATACTTTATAAAATTAATGAAATAAAAATTTCTTTGCATTGACTATCTTCTAATCGTCATTGACCATCTTTGCATCATGGTCAATATACCCATCCATCAGTCGTTCCTCCCCACTACATGTCACTTTCTACTTTTAGCTAGGCCAGTTCCAGACAATTCAATGGAAAGCATAATTTCAAAAATAATACTTTGTGGAAGACTTTTTGTTCGTTTCGGTCAAACACTACTTCTGTTAAAAGGTTTTCGGTTAAGAGAGGGTTTACTTTGTGATTAAACAACTCATTTTATTGTAGGTGAATAAATGATAAGGGTATTAGGAAATAGGGGGGGGGGGGGTAGTGGTGCCCTCAGGCATTTTCGGTCAATTGCTGCATACGGGACGTACCACTTCGGGTGTACTCGGCCAATACCACGGAAACTAGTTCGGCGGCCAATAACTTTCTACCATTAATTCAAATATCGTCAATCGTTTCATAAAGTACTTGCAACTCCTGGAAATATAAAAGTTGCCAGGTCCCGGACCGATACGCAGACAATGAGTCACATAGAATGATTGCCCTTTAAGTACTATACCATGGGGACTAGCTCGTCAACACGAGCTTGATGAAGTGTTGATTTCATGGATCAGACAACTGGATTTAAATCTTTGAAGACCGATATGATGTATCCTATTATTTCCTGTATTACTTTGCGTATCTTTTTATTCCCTATTTATTTATTTTATTCAGTAACAAAGTCATTTCAAAAATTTTTTTTACGATAACTTTATTTAATTATATTTGTACAGTATGACATAGGAAATCATGCGGTAGATAAATACCAAGAACTAAGCCGGTCGGGGAGAAGGGCTCTCCGAGTCACCCGAGTATTGCGAGCAAAAAATCGGTAGGAACTACTACACGGGTCACACTCCACAGGCCTACTATTTAGAAAAATTGTATTCATATGATTGTATCTTGTAAACTTGTCCAAATAATTTTGAACAAAACACATCCAATTAACTGCAATAAATAAATTACACTAACGTGTACACTAGTATTGTATGTAAATATTGGTTTAATAATATATACGATAGTGACTTATTTTAGTATGGAATAGCCTACTGAAGATCAACAAAACGCTTAAATACCGGCCGAGACCCACTAAACACAAATTGTCCTTTTCTTTAGTAAAAACTATGTTTAAACAGAAAAAAATAATAAAACAATAATGTATAATTTCGTTCGTTAAGAAATTTAGATTAAAATGATTTAACGTTAGGCCTAGCTTGAAATAGTGGTTCATTCAACCGATGACCACAGGTTTGTTTGATAAGACTGTGCAAGCCCAATGATTTTAAATGCAGCCGAGAAGATGGACGAATAATATCGTAACATGACTCAGAAGGTCTGATAGTTGACGAGAGGCCCCGGTTCGACACTTTGCCGGTGTTTTCTCTACAACTGTAGACACTACTATGACTACTATATTTATTTAGGGTTACCATACGGGTAACTCCAAAAATAGGAGACTCTGTTCCGAGACCTTACGGGAGGAATTATGGAATTCAGGAAAATTAAAAATGCTAAAATGCGAAGGGTGCATTCGGATAATTTCATCTGCATTGCAAAAATATAATTAATAAACAATGTTTTTACCTTCAAAATTAGGTTTAGTAACTGTATTCATAAGAACTTAGTTTTCCATGTGTATATACGTAACAGGGTTCAACTAGTTTGCTGTCTACAATGTTATTGTAACTTATAATAAACTATTATTTGTGTCACAGACCAAAATGAATTATTCCTACGATGTACATAAATAACTTTATGTATTTAATAATGGTAACTAGGGATGCTACAATTATTATTAGCATAATAATATGAACATAAATATTCATTACGAGATTGTTAGTAAACTATATAATCGTAGCTAGGGATGTTACAATAAAATTATTATTAATAAACATAAATATTCATAACGAGATTGGTAGTAAAATATATAATCGTAGCTACGAATGTTACAATTATTATTAATAAACATAAATATTCATAACGGGATTGGTAGTAAACTATATAATCGTAGCTAGGGATGTTACAATTAATTATTATTAATAAACATAAATATTCATAACGAGATTGTTAGTAAAATATATAATCGTAGCTAGGGATTTTACAATTTATTATTATTAATAAACATAAATATTCATTACGAGATTGTTAGTAAAATATATAATCATAGCTAGGGATGTTACAATTAATTATAAACAAAAAAAAGTTAGTTATTTATCTCCTCCCCTTTGAAATTAGTATGTTAAACTGGAAATTTTAGCTTCAATGATAGAGAATGTAAATAGTCATAAATCTACTCCGAAAACACTTAAGCTTCCTCAAAATGTATTATGGGTATTTCAAAGGAAACGCAAGTGACTGTTCATATTATAGACCAATTTATATAACAAAATAATACAATTAACTAGACAACAACATTACATTTTAAGAACATCTAAACTCTTTGAGTAATTAAATTTCATCAAATATTTTTCTTATCAGAAGGTTATTGACATTTTGTACAAAAACTGCATTACTATCGGTGTGTCATTGTTTAATTACCCCTAAATTGAGCTATCCTATTATAATTTGGGGCAACTTAAATTCTAATATCCAAAACCTATTTATTTTACAAAAACAGAAATCCATTTGAGCAGGAAAAAAGGCAAAATTATTCTTGCAAGACTATCTTTAAATAAAACTAATTATTAACCCTTACATCTATTTATATGTTATAATATATTTTGTTCCAAAAAATATTTTGAATATTTAAAAGAATACTTCAATATAAAAATTTTGAAGAATACAAATAAAGTGGCCATACCAAATCACAAAATATTAAATAATAAAAGACATACCATTTAAAGTATGAAAACCTTTTTTAGCCATTTACCAACAAGTTCAAAAGGAAAGGGTTCAAGACATTGTTAAAAACTAAGACTTACTACAATTTAAAAGAGTTTTTGAGTGAAAGAAGAAGAGCTTGTCATCACTTCTATTATATAAGTGTTAGTTATTACTAGACTTACTTATTTTGTTTTTTATTTCCTGTTGTTCATGCTTTATGCAATTTAATTTGTCCAGCAATAAACAAATTATTACATGGCAGTTTTAATTTTAAAAGTTCCTAATTACTAATTTTCTATATAGGTTATTGAAAAAAAAAGGAAGGGCATTATGAGTGAAGATATACAAGCTGGTTTCTTTGGAGATCAAACAAGGAGTTTAAATTAAAGAAAAGCACACAGCTAAGTTCATTTAGCCATACAGAAATACTTTTATCCCAGAAAATTATGAAAGATTTCTAAGAAAATATAATTAAAAATACTTTTAAAAATTGATAGTTGCTTAAAATGTCCTTTTATGTAGGTTTGACACCGGCAGCCGAATAGTCGAGATATACACCTGTTCGACTTGACAACACTGCCGGCAGCTAAATGTACCCATACCAAACACATATGGCAGCCAAAAGGGACCTATATTCACGCTGCGCCGAATCGCCGCAATCTTGCTGCTGCCAAATAGCACCAATATTGAAACATGATCTTAAAGGAGTCATAAATTAATAAAAATATAATATAGTGATCCGTAGAAGTTCACAATCAATTTAGCAAGTTAAAACATGGATATACTCTTCTCTAAAGGGTGGCAGCCAAATGGCTTACTTTTTGACGGCCGCCAAATAGATAGGTGTATTTATATATATATATATATACATACATATATATGAATTTTAATGACACCCCAAAACGTGTTCTGGGGACCATGATCGGTGCTCATTTGCTACTCCCGACCTTGGGTCTCACCATAAGGGCCACTGCAATAGCTCATTTTTCCTATGGAAATTCGCTAAAAACATATAAACAGAGCCCCTAAAATGCTTCATTTCCCAGATATCCACCATTTTAATGTTTGACTGATTGAGTTCAAACTTGGCATGGTGTTTACCCTAACAATGATTTATCTAAAAAAAAATAAGAGATTATATCCAATCATGCGCGTTAAAAATGGTAGCCGTTTGCAAATTTCAAACCTAAATTACTGAAAAACCGTACATTTTTTTTACAAAAAGTGTCAAGACACCTTTTTTTTGCCCTTTTGATTCAGATGATCTCACCGTCAAAACAATCGAATGAAGGATAATAGTTAAGTTATGTGTAATAATTGGTTTGTTCAACCCGGCATTTTATACCAACACATAATACCTATATTATAATATTGTAACAGCAATATTGTACGTATATTATGCTACTACTATCTTTAACTAATGTGTAAACATTTTGTTTTTCAGAAACATAACAATGCTTTAACGATAGATGAATTGACAACAATACGCAACAACTTACTGAGGAATAATATTAATGTAGATAACGAATTCATTAAGGACACCTGGCATCCTGTATATAGGAGGCATTTCCTTAAGCAAAGTCTTGCTCGAGCTTACGATTGTCGGAAAGGATTTTTCCTTTATCGTGAAGGACTTGAAACTGAGGTAAGTTTTTAGTTGAACATTTGTTTTTTATCGGTTAACGTAATGTTGTTAACAACATAATATAACAATATGTTATAATTATATGTATTATACAGGTGTCCCTGAACTCTCTGGTCCCCTTTTGTGGATTTGTTCCTGGGACAAACCTATTTCACAACGGTCTACGGTGCTTACTTTTTCATCTGTCAGTCTGTATGTGTTTTTCACAAAACAATTGATACCTAGAGAAATGTTTAACCGATTGAGTTCAAACTTGACATCAAGTTGTACTAATAATAATCTATTTTAAGTAAAATAAACGATTGTATCGAATCATGCCAAAATCATGTCATGATTGTATCGAAATGACGACTGTTTGAAAATTTCAAACATAAATTACCCAAAAATCGTAAATTTTATCAAAAATTGTCAAGACACCTTTTTTGTAGCCCTATCGGATGGTGTAACTGTCAAAACAATCAGATGAAGGATAATTGACCGAGCGTAAGCGAGGTCTCCGTTTTAACTCGACCGTTCGTCATTTCGTCTGTGTGTCTGTCTCACGATTACGGCCAAACGCCTTGACCGATTTTGATGATTTTTTGCATGAATCAGGGTGTCCAGCGTCCTTGAATTCCTTGAAAACCGGGAATTGTACGGGAATTCAGACTGCCATGAAAAAACCGGGGAATGTACGGGAATTCTGCGAAAAATCCTTGAAAAAGTGTATTTGAGTTGTTGGGAGTTTTAGTTTATTTCCTAGCAATTTTCGTGCTCTGATTAAAAAAGTAATATTTTTTCTGGGTCAGATGTGTGAGGAAAACATTTTGGTATTGTTTCTGTACTATTTTTAGAAACACCTGCTTCCACTCGAGGTGTTTCATAGCCGCAGTGTGAATGAAAGTATCAAAGTATTCTCAGTATTGGTTTTGTTGCATACGACTATTTTTTGTTGTAATGAAACAGAGCGGTTCCCTGATCCCATTTAGATTTACTACAAGGACACGATAAAAACTGGGAGCATACGATAATTTCGGACCGGCAATGAGAGCGCCGGTTACCTGTTTTACATTGTGAGATTCAGTGATCTTATTCCAATCAATCCAATAGAACAACACAACAGTCAACAACGTGGTGTGACTTATTGCCTTGTTTCTTTATATGTAAGAAATAATGATCTCAATGTGTTTGTGCGGTTGACTATAATTTCTGTATTGTTTAGGTAAACAAAATATTGCATTGGATCGGAGTTCTATTAGGTTATCCAAATACAATGCTTTCATGCAAGCACGGTAAAACTTACCGGGCGAGTTACGTACAATATTTTTCATTATACTACACCAAAAAAGCAACATACTTTTAATCAAAACAATTTTTTATAAAAAATAAAAGTATTTTCGACACTTTGAAAATACAGTGTGGGGTATAGTTTTATATGTTTTTGAGTACTGGAAAACCGATTTTGACAGTTAAAA
>JAGFPH010017188.1:0-18065 GCA_018207615.1 Philaenus spumarius
ACAGTTTTAGACAACTTGTAGGTTTACATTTTATTCAATAAATGGTGATTTCTTACTCTATAATTAAATTATTTTTAAATGTGTAATCATATATATTTACTGTTTTAATTTAGGGGTAGTTTTAAGGGTTGAAAAGCTTGAGAATATGATAATCATTTTCGAGAATGTGGATTAACATTAAAATCCTTTTCATTTCATGAAAAGAAATTTTTTTAGACAATTTTTTATCAAGGGGTTGTTTTTAAGGGTCGAAAGGGGGTTAAAAATTCGATAATTAAGATAGAGAACATAAAATATTATTTACTCTATACTTAAATCTTTTTATGTCATACCAAAGTAATTTTTTGTGATTTTTTCAATTTAAGGGTTGTTTGCAAGGGTTGTAAGGTTTTCAAGGGGTTAAAAATGATTTTAATATGAGGTAATTGTGTCAGAAAACGCTTTACAATTTCACCCCTTAATATTAAACACGTTTTCTAGGGATAAAATATTTATAAAATGGCTCAATGTCAATTTTTTTTTTTTTTTGTTGTTTACACCCCTTAAAAATAATAGGCGGAGCTCAGATCATTTTCACTTTTGAAGTTAAGGGTAAGATGAGCCTAATTCCAAAATTTCATGCAAATCGGTTTACAGTAAAAAATTCGGAGGTAAGACCCTATTTTTCGCTTCAATGACTGCACTAGTTATAATAAACCGAAATCTAATGGAATCACTTATCGCGAGTGATTGAAAACATTTATCTTTAGCGAATTTCCATAGGAAAAATGAGCTATTGCAGTGGCCCTTATGGTGAGACCCAAGGTCGGGAGTAGCAAATGAGCACCGATCATGGTCCCCAGAACACGTTTTGGGGTGTCATTAAAATTCATATAAATATATTGACATTGTATATGTGTTCGCACTCTAGCGGCCGCATTTCAAGTCCGATTTGATTCAAATTTTGTACACATGTTGGTTGTCTACGACGCTCAGACGTGTTCGTCAGCCAAAAACATCCAACAACCGGAAGTACGTTTTTTGACCGAAAGTAACTACTTTTTGAGATATTCCTACGAGAATGAATTTTTTTAGAGTTTTTTCTACAAATATAAATGTAGGATGTTATTCTGCACATTTTGTTTTTTACGCGACCTTATAGCTCGCTTGGTTCCCCCAAAATCGATCAAAACGTAAAATACAATCTCCTAAAAAAAACAACTTTGTTGTAAAAACTAGCCCACCAAAAAACCCTCAGCCGCAGAAAGGGTTGATATCCGTTTTGCCCGCCAAAGTAGAATGGTTGGTACTTAGCATCTCGCTCTTGGATGTCATATAGAAACCTAACCCCAACCCTAACCATCCCCACTTATGCGCTTCCATTTCCCTGCCTCCTTCCCCCACAACCCCCTACAACCATCACTTTATCCACGGTTTCATTTAAGTTTCCTCTGTTTTCCTTGCATTGTGTGTTTCCAGTGCCCTGTTTCCTTCTACCAACCCCCTTTCACCCATTCTTTGTCATTTGTTTCATTTAAACTTGCTCTGTTTCACCTGCTGAGAGATTTTCGCTTCTTTCAACGCTGTTGGCGGGAGTTTTGTTGCTAAGATGATATAATGGCTCATTGAATTTAACTTTAAATTATCACCACTATATGATATAATTCTTTGAAGCCTTGCAAAACCGCCAACAGCGTTGAAAGAAGCGAAAATCTCTCAGCAGGTGAAACAGAGCTAGTTTAAATGAAACCAATGACAAAGAATGGGTGAAAGGGGATTTGTAGAAGGAAACAGGGCACTGGAAACACACAATGCAAAGAAAACAGAGGAAAATTAAATGAAACCGTTGATAAAGTGTTGGTTGTAGGGGGTCGTGGGGGAAGGAGTCAGGGAAATGGAAACGCATAAGTGGGGATGGTTAGGGTAGGGGTTAGGTTTCTATATGCACATCCAAGAGCGAGGTGCTAAGTACCAACCATTCTACTTTGGCGGGCAAAACGGATATCAACCCTTTTTGTGGCTGAGGGTTTTTTTGGTGGACTAGTTTTTGCAACAAAGTTGTTTTTTAGGAGATATCACATCTTTTTGCATTGATAGTTTTATGGTGGTTTCTGATACCATTCTCTATGCAATGAAGTGCAATTAAAAGGTCGGATTTATTATCATTTCAACATTTTTGTTAATTTATTTCTCTTTTTTTCATCTTTTTTTAAGACGAAAAACCTGTGTTGTTATCATCGCTTGTATTTTTGTTACTGTTATGTTATCTAAGTTTCTAATAGTACACATTTTTTCCTAATAAAATCTGATAATGAAAATTGTATTGTTTTTCTATTTTTTAAAATATATTTTATAATGAGCTAGAATGCATAGAATAGGTGGGCGATTTTTGTCTTGACATGATTATTAAAACTATGATTATTTTATTATTGTTATGTCGTGTTAAACCCATGTTTAACATGACGTTACAAATCACGTCGTGTTCTAGGGACCATGATCAGTGCTCACTTACTACACCCAACATTATTAATATTGCATTGACATAGGTCCTTGATAAGTGTGCAAAGTTTAAAATCAATCAGACGTTTTGAAGGGGGTGAAAATCACGTCGTGTTCTGGGACCATAATCAGTGCTCACTTACTACACCCAACAAAATTAATATTGCATTGTCATCGGTCCTTGATAAGTGTGCAAAGTTTAAAATCAATCAGACGTTTTGAAGGGGGTGAAAATCACGTCGTGTTTTAGGGACCATGATCAGTGCTCACTTACTACACCCAACAAAATTAATATAGCATTGTCATCGGTCCTTGATAAGTGTGCAAAGTTTAAAATCAATCAGACGTTTTAAAGGGGGTGAAAATCACGTCGTGTTCTGGGGATCATGATCAGTGCTCACTTACTACACCCAACAAAATTTATAAAATTAATATTGCATTGTAATCGGTCTTTGATAAGTGTGCAAAGTTTAAAATCAAATCAAATGTTTTGAAGTATAGGATTTATTATAAAATAAACCAATTTTACCCCTTGGGGGTGGGTGTAGGGGTGGGGGTGACAAAATGCACAAAAGGCACCTCCTTGGAGCCTAACGAATCTATGGTCAAAATTTCAGCTCGATCCGCAAGTCTACGAGGCTGTAGCCCTGTCAAAGAACGAGAAGGAGAAGGAGAAAAACGTGAAAAAGTCGTATTTTTAAACTTCTATAGCTCCGACACCTGATGGTCCCAAGAGTTGAAATATGTTATACGTCATCACGGGCCACTCGAGAATGAGTGTATGAAAAATCAACCCTCAAGGACTCCACGGGGCTGAGCTACAGGTGGGTGAAAACCCCTACTTGTGTTGTCGTGTAAACAGTGTCTTGGTCGCTTTTTCGAGTTTTCGCTTTTTATGGCGGGCGGGACGCGAGAGATAAAAGAACCCGGTTCAAAGCCATGCGGTGGATTACACCGTGGGGTTGGCGTGCGAAGCACGCATTGCTTTGTGTATTGAAGATATTCCCAATATGCGGAATGGCGTGCGAAGCACGCAATGCATCGTGTATTGAAGATAAACCCAATATGCGGAATGGCTTACGAACCATTTTGCAGTTATTCAGCACCGTCGCGAATAGACCCATTTCCCAAATTGTTGGTTGAAACCCTAAAACATAGGCCTATAAACTTTGCTCAACTCACATCAGCGGTTTAGCTCGTGGTCGAATTATTTTTCTTATAAAAACAAAGTTCTCGAGTTTAATTCATTGCGGACAAAACAGTAACGCCCGCATTGAAACCAAACTCTTAATTACACAAGTTGAACAGCGCCTGTGGGCGTAACTATTGTATACCCGTCGCACAACCCACTTTGTATTTGGAACAATAATGCGCAGAAATAACGCATTGGTTGAAGGTTAGGCGCACGTGCTCATATATTATTACGTCAAGTAATTTACCTTCCTGAAAGTGACAGATAAAGGTGTATTTTGTATTTAGCTGAAAACACTTTTCGATTAGTTGAAGGAGAAAAACAAATCTATGATTATTTAAAAATTGTTTTAGGCGAAAATCCAGTTAGATTTTTATTGCCTGGTACAATATGGATAATGTAATGCTCTTAAACGTACCGTAAACACAAAAATAAACAAATTATAACGCTAATCAAAACTATTTGACAAATCAGTTTAAACTTATTGGATATACAATAAAACTAACATTTATAACAGGTGTGGCCTATTCTGAACCAACACAAGTTTGTCGAAAGAATTTACATTAGTTACCATAGCAACCAACTTAGATAATTTAGAATTACTTAATTATTTTTCCCTTTTTTTTGGTTAGGGTAACAAAATTAAAAATAAATGGTAACAGATAACTTTGACATACTTTCTTCCAGTTGAAACTTTATGCCTTCCCAAGAGTAGCATAGGAGGTGGTTGTTTAGAATTATTGCAAAATTATGAGAATGTTACCATGGAAAATATTAGATGCATGTAACGCACATCCATATTATATTAGTATTATTATTATTTATTAAACTATTCGATCGATTTCGAACAAATTTGCACCAAACATTTCAATTAGGCCTGTATAGATGCACGAAAAAGGTTTTGAAAAACAACCCCCTCTTTGGCCAAAAACCCCCAAAAAATCAGTTATTATTAGGCTATTACCTAAACGAGAATTTTTAGAAAGATGCGTTTTTTTTTTGCATATGATAGGGTACATTAAGAGCTACAAATAAGTCAAATTTTATCAAAATCATTAGAGCAGTTTTTGAGAAATTTTGATTTTTCTCTTTTTTGGCCATTTTTGGGAGTAAAACCCCTTAAAAATCTAAAATTTTAAAAAATGAAAAAAAACGAGATATTGCAGAACTACAACTACACACCAATTTTCATCAAATTCGGACCGTTGGTATGGTCTCCTGTTCTGTACACATCCTAGCAGACACACAGACACACACACCCACGGACAGACATCACCAAAAGAACAACATTTTTGGTTCAGGGTGCACCAAAACAAATGATTCCACTAAAAATATTTTTGGGTTCAGGGAGCACCAACACAGATAATTCCACTAAACATTTTTTTGTGGTTCAGGGAGCACCAAAACAGATAAGTCCTCTAAAAATTCAAATTCGAAAATTTGGACGAAAACAATACTTTCTCCATAAATATAC
Source organism: Philaenus spumarius (assembly GCA_018207615.1). NCBI lineage: Eukaryota > Metazoa > Arthropoda > Insecta > Hemiptera > Aphrophoridae > Philaenus > Philaenus spumarius. The sequence goes on from JAGFPH010017188.1 coordinate 5,145, forward strand.
TACGTATAGGGTGGGGAAAGTAAAAAGCAAAAAGTGTATTATAATTTAAACAACTGTTGTTACATATTTCAAAACATGATTTTTAGTTTAGGCCTATACTGTACCAACATACGTTTCTTGAAAGCATCTAGATTTATTACCATAGCAACCAACTTGGCAAATTTAAAATCAGGTAATTATTCTTCACAAATAACAGTTTTGTTTAGGTTAGGTAATAGCACACACTAACAACGAAAATGCTTCCTATATCATTATTCAATCACCTATCGCTATTAAAATTATGCCAACTTTATTCTTTAATAGGCCTATTTGATCAGTTTGAAATACTGCTTTATCGTACTGTTTTTATGCTTTTATGACCATTTATGATAAAATTATATGCTGAGTTTCATCCATTTATCTTAAACCGTTTATGAGATCATTTTTTTCAAAAACACACTTCTAAACTAATCAAGATACATACAACAAGCGAGTGTACGTACATACGTGAGTAACAATATAATATAACAGCTGATTTCACCCATCATCTGCAATACTCGAACAAAACCTAATGCAGATTATACTTTGGGGTTATGTTTACAATTTCAATCAATAATATAACTTCTTGGAAGTTGATTTTTTTAAATACGAGTTATAGGACGTATCCTATAATACGTTAAAAGATTTGCTTTGAGGTTATAAAATGAATATAAATACAACTTTTTATCATCAATATACATATATATATATACACACATTTACACAAATTTAAAGAACAGATACCCATTTGTTTAACTTCGTCCATAATATCTTTATGTTTAAATATAATAATGTAGGCCTATATAAATAAAAAATTTTAACAAATATGCCTACAGTTTTATAAACCTTATAATTGTACACATTTGCCAGTTAAAAATTTCCTAGATAGGCCTGCATAAAGTTTTTTGATTTTAAATAGTATTTTTTATAAATGATGTATTTCTGATGTGTATCTACGCCTAAGATTTTTCAAGGGGCTTACTAGTATTGATTATTTGCTAGTTTCTACCTGGTTCATGGTTGCGGGACACTCTCTATAATACATAGTAGCAGTAATTGCACAATTTAATTTTTTCAATTCAAAACATCAAAGTGGTTTCTGTAGGTCTAAACCTAATCTCGAAATAAATCGATAAACAACATTATATACATACTGTGATTTGTATTTTGTTACGTTAATTCTTTTTAAAAAATAACTTGCGTTTGGGGAAAGTCAAGTATGTTTAAGCTACTTTATCCCAGCGCTTCGAGATTTGATATTGCGTTTTTAGTCTAGAATACTTTAAATGCCAACAAGACGTAAAGGACAGCTCAGTGTAACAGACAGGTCGGAAAGTGACGTCTGCGAGATGCAAGCAATAAAACGCCGAGACGTAACCTCAAAGTGTTTACGTAGGTTATAGACAGGAAGGATATAAACGGTACCCGCCAAACAGCTGATCTGTTTGACAACTTCGACCCGGTTATCGATACGGCTTTAGGCTAGCAAGGCGTTTCTGAACTATCTAAACAATACCTAACGTATTTGTTCTGGGCCAAAGACGATAATTCACAATGTAATTACTATTAGGGAATTTCCATAGGAAAGATGAGCTATTGCAGTGACCCTTATGTTGAGACCTAAAGTCAGGAGTAGTCAATGAGCACCGATCATGGTCGCCAGAAAACGTTATAATACAACGTCGGCCAAGTTTGTGCGCTACGAGCAAAGAGAAACATTGTCGCCTTTAAAAATATTTTTTTTTAAAGCTGGAGGTTTAGGTGCAAAACATTCTACTAATATTTTCGTACACGGAGGCAGCTATTCAGCGCCTTCGTGAGTATACAAATTTTCCAAATAGTTGGTTGAAACCCTAAAACATAGGAATTTCCAAAATTAAGTTTATTTGTTTTAGGGTTTCAAGCAACTATTTGGGAGATTGGTCTACTCACGAAGGCGCTGCTACGTTCCGCTAGCAGCAGCAAAACTCGAAACACAAAGAGAAAAACTTTATGTAACGCCCTGTATAGGTAACGCTAAAATAAAACTCCATCAATCCATGACACACACGAGCACCCCATAATGTACTAAGACTGTAATGAACGCTTTGTTCTTGTACACGGCTTTGTGCGTTTACTTGGCTGCCTCATTGTTTACGTGCTGTTCTTAAAATTAATTACTTTGTTTGGTTTTACTTGGACAAACATTATTTGAAATAAGGTTAAACATAGGGCGTTTCAGATACAATCTTTCATACTATCACCCACCCACTGAAATTTTTCTTCTCATTCAAATAATTTAAAAAATACGTATAGGTCCAAAAACGCTTCGTTTGTGAACGCAAGTTCTGCTCCAAAGGGTGAATTAAGGCCTACTATAATTACTGGGTTAACAATTAATAAATCCTATTACTTTAAATGAGCAATTCTTGTATCTATCTTTGTATCTGTCGCGGATCTTGAAAACGGCTCTAACGAATTCAAAGAAATTTTTTATTTAGGTGTAGCCTATTTTTGATTTTTAAGTACACCCATATTGTTGTATTTCGGGTAATTTTTTTAGAAAATCTAATTTAAAAGTTGAAAAATTTTAACATAGGGTCTTATGGGTTGCCATGTAGGTTACAAAATAACAACGAAATAGTAAATAAAGGGATCAAAACAGCTGTTTATAAACAAGCCAATTTATACTGTTTTAGCACGTTGGAAATAGAGTGGAATAGAACTGAGATTGAGTATTATCCAAAATCAGCTGGTCATTGGATAGTTTTTAATTACTGTTAAAAAACAAGGTAATTTATACTGTTTTAGCAAGTTGGAATTAGAATAAATTGGGCCTGATTTAACAATTTATTTTGTCAAAAAAAAAGGAAAACTTGGCAAGGATGGATAAATTCTAATAGTCGATTTTGTAATACAGGCCTGGCTCATTTCTGAAACATAGTATTGAGGTTATGTTAATCCTGCAATAATTAAAACTACATTTAGGCCTGGTTTCACAACCTTAGTTGACAGAAGATAGTCGAACTAGGACTAAAATCGTAATGAAAGTCTCTCACGTTTCTAAAGCATGTATTTGAGGTTATAATTAATCTTGTAATTACTGTTAATATATGTAAGCCTGGTTTCATAATTTTACAAACCTATGTACAAACGAGCCAAAGATTAACGAGATTCTTTAGTGAATTTTCCACTAAAAATTGGTTTACTCACGAAGGCGTTGAATAACTACCATTACCCAAATATATTAGCTGAAATATATTAGTAGAATTTATTGGCGCCTCAAGCGCTGCTCAGTTCCACTCGTTTGCGAGTTTGCACCTCGACCTCGGGTTATTGACTGCTTCGTTTCGCTCGCTAACTACAAACTCAACCGTCAGCCTAGGATCATAAGATGACTACATGGTAAAATCCCCCACGTGGGTTTGAACCGTGTACTTTTAATGTGTTTTACCTTTTGATCGATTTTGGGGAAACCAGCTGGCTGTAAGGTCATGTAAAGAAAACTATGCAGAAAAGTATTCTACATTTATTTTTCCAAGTTTCATTCTAGTACGGAAAATCTTAAAACACAGTTACTTCACGCCAAAAAAAGGGCTTCCGGTTGTCGGGTTTTTTGTTGGCTAACGAACTCGTAATTAAGGGTCTGCTGTAGTGGCGGCCATTTTGGATTTTTATCCCATAAGAGCAATGTTAAATTTCAAACCATTTATTTCGTTTGCTTTTTATCATAAAATTGTTTGCAATGTCTCATTTTTAAGCACAGTCACAATACGCATCCGTCTTGCAATTTACATTTTTTTAAATGCTTTTGATTTGTTATGTAATTGACATTTTTTAAGTACAAAGTTTGTATTTTTAAACACAATAAAAAATTAATAATGAAAAATAATTTGCAAACCGGATCCGAAATTTTATAAAGAATATTCAGTTGTTGTTTTTTTCAACACTCAATTACAAGAGATAGGCTTATAAAATGGTTTGAAATGAGGCAATGTCAAAGCGTTCAGCAAGAAATTGCACTGTTTATATAGGGATACAATGAGAAGCGGTTGCGTCTCCGGTTGCTTTCTCGTTTACTGGAGCAGACCCTTAACTTAGAAAACCAACGTGTGCACCTAATTCGGGCCAAATCGGTCGCAAAGTGCGGTCGTTAGAGTGCGAACACATTCATATTACATAAGTGGATTCTATTTTACATTTAAAAATCTTATCAAAACAAACAAGTTCTCATATGTCACTTTCAGTAATCTTTATACATGACGTAATATCGCCTACGTTATGAGCACTCATATCCTTTGAATTGTTGTTCCAAATACGCCGTGGGTTTATTGTTTGCAATATTTTCTCCTAAGCCCATATTTGTTTCCTTTATCATTGTACTTCTGTCTTTACTTAAACCAATGAATACTTAACACTTATAGTGTTAAGTATTCATTGCTTAAACCGCCAATAACCAAAGCATGGATCCCAGCTGTTTCTGGCTTAACAAACTTAAAAGCAACTTCATATAAGCCGCCATTCTGATTCTGGCTGAAAGCGGTTTTCGTGTTTATTGACGAAACCCTTCAGTGGTGTACTAAATACACAGAGGGTTATAGTTTAAATGTAAATTAGATCAAAATTAGTATTTGTTTTATAAAAGTAAATCAATATTACAAGAGCTAGAGATTTATTTGCTTTTTAGCGAACTTCCATAATAGGAAAAATGAGATATTGCAGTGGCCCTTATGGTAAGACCCAAGGTCGGGCGTAGCAAATAAGCACCGATCACGGTCCCTAGAACACGTTTTGGGGTATCATTAAAAATCATATATGTTATATACCGGGTGTCCCACGAAGAGGTTCCTATTTTTGAATTAATATATTAGATGCACCGAACACTCTACAAACCTGAAACTCAACAGTCCCTAACATACACATATGTAAAAGAAATACACCTGAGTATCATTTAATTCTGACACATTAGGACAAAATGGCGGGATATCAAAGAAATAGTACCTTTTCGTTAAAATAGTTTTATTTGCTTAAGTGTTACAACATAAATATTGAATTTTAACGATGTTACTCAGCACTAAACAACATTAGGGAATTAAAGATATAAATAACTCATAAATAAATTAAATCTATTTGATCCATAAACCTTATTCAAACTGATGTCCATCGATCGCAATGCACTGATGACAACGAAATAGAAAACAGTCATACGCTTTGCTGAACAACTCTCGAGGTATCAACAACAGTTCCTCTTCGATCAACCTCATTAGTTCATCGTCTGTCGCAATGTTATGACAATAAACCTTCTCCTTCAAAAAGCCCCACAGAAAAAAGTCACAAACAGTCAAGTCTGGAGACTTTGGGGCCAGTCCATGAAGCTGCTGCCACGACCTATCCAACGGTTAGGAAGATTTTGGTCCAAAACTGCTTTGGCCACATTAGCATAATGCGGAGGAGCTCCATCCTGTTGGAAAAAAACGTCTTTCATCTCAGGCTGAGAAAGTGAGGAACTATGTGATTACTTAAAACTGATGCATACCTTTCTCCAGTCATTGATTGTCGGGATATGCCATACGACAAAACAACATCCTTGGTAACAGCAGCCCAAACTGTTATACCTGTTGATTTTAATTTCTCGTCTTGTAAGATATGTGGATTTTTTGTGTTATAGTAATGACAATTATGCCTGTTTACAGTTCCTGTTCGATAAAATGTCGCTTCATCTGAAAACACGATTCCTTCATGCCATTTGCTATCTACGTCAGTCTTTTCAATTATTTTCGAACAAAATTCCAATCGTCTGTCAGGATCATCTTCAAGCAGTCCGTGAACTAAATGAGCTTTATAATGTTTGATTTTATTCTTTTTGGCATACCTTTGGACAGATGACTTCGGTATCCCTGTAGCAGATTCCACCTTTCTTACTGAATTAGGCATATTTGGAGATTCCATGAAAGCAGCACATACGATTTCTTCATTTTCTATGTTGGAGGATCTATGGTATTTTTTTTGTATTGACCCCGTTTCTAGTAGGATAGTCTTCCACTTACGAATAGATTTCCTTGACGGTGGAACTACACCTGGGTACCTTTCCCTAAAACACCTTATTGCTTCATAATCATTTTCAAAGGCAATAGCCCAGGAACAACATTTCACTTTTTGCTCAGTTGAAAACGGCATGGTACATAAGACACTTTACAATGCAACTTAATAACAAATGCCAATGTTTATTACCAAATATGTTCATTGTTGTGGATACACGCAGTCAGCTGATAGATTTAAAATAGTCTAAACAGCTGTAGCTGTTCCTATTCTAAATAACAGTAGGTTTACCCTTAAAATACGATTGCTGATTTTGTTGTTTTTTTGTTTTTCCGCCATTTTGTTTGGATCAGTCAGAATTAACTGATACTCAGGGGTATTTCTTTTACATATGTGTTAGTCACGACTGTAGAATTTCAAGTCTGTAGCGCGCTCTATACGTCTGTCATATCAATTCAAAAATAGGGACCTCTTCGTGGGACACTCGGTATATGTATATATATGTGTTCGCACTCTAGCGGCAGCATTTTAAGTCCGATTTGGTTCAAATTTGGTTATCTACGTCGCTCGGACAAGGGAAGCACGTTTTTTGACCGGAAGTAACTATTTTTTTAGATTTTTCCTACGAGAATGAATTTTTTTTGAGTTTTTTCTACAAACATAATGTAGGATGTTATTCTGCACATTTTGTTTTTATACGCGACCTTATAGCTCGCTCGGTTCCCCCAAGATCAATCAAAACTTAAAATACCATAGAAGTACTCGGTTCAATGCCATGTGGTGGATTTTACCGTGGGGTTAGAATGCATTTTGTATTGAAAATACTCCCAACACATTGGTTGGCGTGCGAAGCACGCAATGCTTTGTGTGTTGAAGATACTCCCAATATGCGGAATGGCGTGCGAAGCACGCAATGCATTGTGTATTGAAAATACTCACATTTTGCAGCTATTCAGCACCGTCGTGAATAGACCTATTTCCCAAATTGTTGGTTGAAAGTCTAAAACATAGGCCTGTAAACTTAATTTTGGAAATTCTCAACTCCAGGCGGTTCAGCTGCGTGTTAGAATTAATTAATTTTCTGTAATGTTTATGAATGACTTGTTTCAGTGTTTAAAGAAATTAGATCAATATCAATTAAGTCGTTTATTAAACAGTGAAAAAATTTCAAATTAAAAAGTGCCAAGGTTTTGCGCTCTAAGAAAATAAATAAAAAGATAAAATTTGTATTGTTATGTACCAACCTGCAATAAAAACTTCACTTTGAAAAACACGTGAAAATTTAAAACTTATTTTAGTGTATGCGAAGTGTGTGTAAATATGTGTGTGTATATGTTTTGTGTAGGTGTTGTAAGTAGTATTATGTATGTTTGACTAGGGACTGCGAAAGACGTCAAACCACTCTTAATAGTTGCTGCTAATCTACGCCCCCCCCCCTATATAATGGAATTAATAAATACCAAATTAAACATTATATTCCAGATCGTTTTTGTGCGTATAGGTTGGCATCCCTGTCGCATTATAGCGAGGGACACATTGTAAATTTAACCAAATCGTAGTTTCTGCAACCTGTAAATAAGGTGGTTCGCTACAAATCGTTGTTTCGTTCTATAACTACAGGTGTTTCAATGTGCTAAACGTTATTTCAATACATACATACCGGCTGTCTTAAAAGTCCCCTCCCCTATTATTTTTGTTATTAATTATACCGGCGCGAATGCAGGCACTTGAGCAAACCGCTACTAACCTGACAAAAAACATCAGCACCCGGTACATCTCTATTGAATACGTTCACTGCTAAGGACGCGCATGTGACCCTGAACACTATGAGAAGCGGCCGACGCGCAGTGTATTGCACGCCAACCCCCTTGGGAGTATTTTCAATACATAGTAGGTCTACATTAACTTTGATCGGCCATTATGTTGGATACAGTCAACATACAGACTTCAGGTTTGCGCAAATCTTCTTCTTTTACGAAGACCTTTAAAATGAGGTGTCACTCAATAGGGGGTTCTTATTTAAAATTTTCGACTTACCCCCAAAATAAAATTTACGATTTACGAGGGTTTGAAATTTACGATTCACCAAAAAAAATAAAATTTTTGGTCATTTTAACAATCCCCAAAGCAAATCTGTCTATTTCCATTAATTAAAAAAATAATAGGGTGGTGGGACTTTTAAGACTCCTGGTACACCTTACTAGTGGACCTGGAAACGCTTCGCTATTGCTTGATTTAATTTTAAGGGTAGTTATGCCGTTTCATCCCTTTGACTTAAGTAATCTAATTGGAAATGTTTTTGAAGTGAAAACTTCTCAAGGCCCGATCGGCACTTTTTGCGTGGGGATTCGAATGAAATCTCGCGTACCGTATCTTACCCATTGTATTTTAGATGCGTGTGGTTTAAGGCTGTATCACTCACATACAAAATAAGATAAACGGTATCAGTTAACTGACACAAACTTTCTCCCAACTTACTGTAGTCAAAATAATATTGTTTTTAATCATTTTATTTACTACTTTTTAGAACAAAACAAAAAAATAATATTCTACCTACGTCAATCGTATAAAAAAATTATTGTCCCAGGCGGTATTCGATCGTGCGACCTTTGAATTACTGGCGGTGCTCGCTACCGTGGTGCTACCACGTGCGGCCGCCGCCGCAATGCTAGATTGACAACACAAACTTGTTTATTTTTAAACATTTCCCCATAATTATAAAACGCCGAAGTTTTGATAAAAGCGGGTGGTGTCATTTTGTTTGGCATCTTAAGCACTATAAATACTGAAAATTTGATCAAAATCGTTAGAGCCGTTTTTGAGAAATTTGCATTTTTGTCGTTTTTTATGGGTTTTTAGGGGTAAATTACCCTTAAAAATTAAAAATTCCAAAAAATGAAAAAAACGCCTGGAGATATTAGGGTTTAGTACCTACATACCAAATTTCATGAAAATCGGACCAATAGTGTCCTCTCTGGTCGTGTATACATACTGACAGACTGACAGACAGACACCACTCTAAAAACACTTTTTTGGGTTCGGGGAGCACCAAAACAAAAAATTCCACTAAAAATATTTTTGGGTTCAGGGAGCACCAACACAGATAATTGCACTAAAAAAAATTTTTGGGGTTATGGGAGCACCAAAACAGATAATTCAACTGAAAATTCAAATTCGAACATTTTTACGAAAACAATACTTTCTCCATACACTACGTATAGGGTGGAGAAAGTAAAAAAAATTATGTGTGGGTTAATGCAATAGTTGTGTGTATTGATTTAGTCACGACACGCACCGATGAAATGGACATTGTGCTTCCTCATTTTGTAAGTTGTGTTAAAATAGTTTACTTGGTAATACCTCTGAAATGGACGTTACACTTCCATAAGTTGTGTTAATAATGTGCTTGGGGATACCTCTAAAATGGACATAGTTCTTTCTCATTGTTTTTGTAAATGTCTAAATTTGCTAACTTGCTTGCTATCTATGGCAATGAAAGTAGATGCATTAAAGAAACATTTGTTGGTTCAGTATAGGCCTAACCTAAAATTATGTTATTATTATTTGACTATAGACTATCATGTTTACGTTACTTTTTATATTTCAATTTTAAACGGAACAAGATACAAATAATGACCAAATTTCAGATTACATCAATAGAACCAACGATTTATATTATGACAGTTTTCACTTCTGTCGGCAATCCCATGACTGTTTTTTTTATGTCAATTAAGAGTTTTATTAAAAATTTTAGATTTACATTTAAGATTTACATAGACAGTGCCGGCATAAAGATATGATGCATGGACGTTTATATGTTTTATTGTGCGCTAGTATTGATTGTATAAATGTAATTTGTGTTAAATGTTTTTAATTAAGTGTTTTTGATCACACGAAGATGGACGACAAATGTCCGAAACACGTGTAATGTACACAAGTGACTTTTAATTGAAGATTAAAACTTCAAAAAATTGCTGCCTGTGAGTCCAATACCATCTATATATCTAATTCCGTAAGCTTAAATTTGCAAATGAAATTGTGAGCGAATGGTAGGTCGTAGAAAGCTGGGAGAGGTTTCATTTTAGAGGTCTGTGCATGAAGTTTTGGGAGAAATATTCATTTTTATTAATTGTGTCACGAAAATTTGTTACGGAATAAAATAATTACCATTTAAATAGCATGGGAATATGTAGGTGTGAATCAGGTGATTTTAGTGTTAAAAACAGGTGATTGTATATAATAATTCCCATTTTAATACCATGGGGATATATAGTTGTAAATCAAGTGATTTTAGTGTTAAAAACAAGTGATTGTAGCCTACATAAATTGGAAAATTCAGCTATCATAACAACACCTGAATGTGCAGTTTTGTGACGTGTTTTGTTATTGTAGCTGTGCTTTTGTTTCAAAGTCAGAATTAAAATCAAAGCTTAGGCTATATGATTAAACACAATATAAAATTATTTCTACTGTACTTGCTATTTTTTACTGTAATGAATAACGCTGGAAGACCACCTCACAAAGGTAGGCCATCACGAAGAGGTATTGCTCCTAGAAATATAGCCTATATACAGAGGCTATTGCCCCTACAAGCCACTAGTTGTTATCTAAAAGCATATCCGGTTGCTCTAGATCATAAATATAATTTACATTTTGTAGGAATTAATGCAATTTATTTTTATTGTATAGGGGTAGCTACTGCGTTTAAATCTTTTTTCATTTTCGATAAGGTCCCCGAATCACTATATTAATGCAAGGTTAATGTAATGATCAATTTCGAAACACTAAAAATTCAACAATTTTTTTAATGTTTGACGACCTCATGTGAGCGATTTTTCACACCAGAAGATGGACGATTGATACGTCCGAAACGGCGGTAGTGTTTACAATACTAGTGGATCACTTGAAGGAAAAACAGGTAATATTAGATTAACCTTGTATAAATGTTTTTGTTTGTAGTGACAACATTCTCAAAAAAAAGTCTTTCACTAATATGTGTAAGTTGTAAAATTTTATTTAAATTAGTTGAGTAGTTTTTTTTTTAGAATAAAGAAAAAGTAAGTGAATTGTTATTTAATTTTAAGGGTAGTTACGCCATTTCATACCTTTGAAGTAATCAAATTGAAAATAGTTGTGTATAGCAATTAAAAATATTTTTTTATATTACATCATTTTAGCTTTATAGCTTGTAGGAAGTTAGTTTAATTTATATGTATTGTATAGGGGTATCAACCCCATTTCAACCCCTTCCAATTGTGAAAGTAAACCATCCAGAGATCCACTCAAAAACACACACACACACCCCAACACCCCCCCCCACACCCACCCACCCTCACACTCACCCCCCCCCCCCCACACCAACGTATCCACACACACACACACAATTTCATCAAAATTGGTCCAACTGTTTAGGAGGAGTTCAGTGACACACACGCGTACAGAAGAGTTACATAAAGATAATATTTTTCACGACACCCGAAAACGTGTTCTGGGGACCATGACGGTGCTCATTGAAAACCTTAGGAGTGTGGCACTGAAATAGCTCATATTTCCTACGGAAATTCGCTAATAACAGTATGTTAAAACAGAAATTGTCTGTTGTATATCGCAATGTTTGTTATACAGGTCGAGTTGGTTTAATTAATGTGTTTTCATCTCTCCAAGCAAAGAGTTTAATTTAAAACGTCTGTCAAACGGTTCTACGAGAAACGCCGAGCCGGCAAAGAAATACGACGCTCCAGGAATTTAACTTGGCTCCTGCAGATGGTAAATTAACTCGCGAAATAAAACAACGCCCTCGCGTAAACTTCTTGGGGAATTTTGTCTGTTTAAAGTGAAAAGAATAAAAGTTTATCAAGCTAAAACTGTTATGAAAAATACAGTTCGGCCCAAAAGTATTGCCATGCTTGTTGGTCATATTTCGCAAGGCGGGCTCATCCCTTTCATCTGGATATTGCCTAAATTCACCCCTGGACAATAAACAAAACTTCAAACGCTACGACTGCGAATTACCATTAATATAGGACAGCGACCAACGAAATTGAAAACATCTTCTTTTTCATGCAAACTGCACATAAAGAGCAATCGAAATTACCTCCCTCTGCCCATGGTCTGTCGTTTAAGTATAATAATTCATATCCCTATAGAAATTCCACCCACATTTTTTAACCCATTTTATTATTGAAATATTTTTTTTTATCGTTTACATACGTTTTAGTATATAGTACCAAATCTAATATTTTATAAAAAGGATCTTTTTTCTGCGACAACAAATAGCTTCGACTACAGCAAACATCAGACCCTACCATTTCCCTACGTCAGATATTCCTCTATCAAAAGCTACGATATGACAACGGATTTAATTTAATCTAAGTATAGCAAAGCACAGGATCAACTAGGGCTGCAATAATAAAATCGTCAACAAACGTAAAAAAATGCAATGCTTAAAATCAACTGTGTCAGTTAGATATATCACAAAATATCCCAATCAAGGCAGTAGCCACGGAAGGGTTGGGAGGGGTCAACCCCCCCCCACCCGAAATTTAGTAGTAAAAATTAATACTCGGTTTAAAAAGTACAAGTTAAATTATAAAATAGACAACACAACAGAGGATCCAGCAACATATTTTACATCATTGTGCATTGCACGCATACTGATATTTAGATTTGCTTGATTAAACTACAACGTACAATACACATGGATGCAGTAGATCACAGCCTGACTCTCTTGTGAACTTGATCTGATCTATTAAATAAGAAAACTATGAAGGTTCAACAGAAAATACTTTACTCTAACAAAACACGCAATGGTCTGTGTATTCAAAATTCCTCCAATACGGGGGTTGGCGTGCGAAGCACGCAATGCTCTGTGTATTGATAATTCTT
>JAGFPH010017189.1:0-18064 GCA_018207615.1 Philaenus spumarius
ACAGTTTTAGACAACTTGTAGGTTTACATTTTATTCAATAAATGGTGATTTCTTACTCTATAATTAAATTATTTTTAAATGTGTAATCATATATATTTACTGTTTTAATTTAGGGGTAGTTTTAAGGGTTGAAAAGCTTGAGAATATGATAATCATTTTCGAGAATGTGGAGTAACATTTAAATCCTTTTCATTTCATCAAAAGAAATTTTTTTAAACAATTTTTTATCAAGGGGTTGTTTTTAAGGGTCGAAAGGGGGTTAAAAATTCGATAATTAAGATAGAGAACATAAAATATTATTTACTCTATACTTAAATCTTTTTATGTCATACCAAAGTAATTTTTTGTGATTTTTTCAATTTAAGGGTTGTTTGCAAGGGTTGTAAGGTTTTCAAGGGGTTGAAAATGATTTTAATATGAGGTAATTGTGTCAGAAAACGCTTTACAATTTCACCCCTTAATATTAAACACGTTTTCTAGGGATAAAATATTTATAAAATGGCTCAATGTCAATTTTTTTTTTTTTTTGTTGTTTACACCCCTTAAAAATAATAGGCGGAGCTCAGATCATTTTCACTTTTGAAGTTAAGGGTAAGATGAGCCTAATTCCAAAATTTCATGCAAATCGGTTTACAGTAAAAAATTCGGAGGTAAGACCCTATTTTTCGCTTCAATGACTGCACTAGTTATAATAAACCGAAATCTAATGGAATCACTTATCGCGAGTGATTGAAAACATTTATCTTTAGCGAATTTCCATAGGAAAAATGAGCTATTGCAGTGGCCCTTATGGTGAGACCCAAGGTCGGGAGTAGCAAATGAGCACCGATCATGGTCCCCAGAACACGTTTTGGGGTGTCATTAAAATTCATATAAATATATTGACATTGTATATGTGTTCGCACTCTAGCGGCCGCATTTCAAGTCCGATTTGATTCAAATTTTGTACACATGTTGGTTGTCTACGACGCTCAGACGTGTTCGTCAGCCAAAAACATCCAACAACCGGAAGTACGTTTTTTGACCGAAAGTAACTACTTTTTGAGATATTCCTACGAGAATGAATTTTTTTAGAGTTTTTTCTACAAATATAAATGTAGGATGTTATTCTGCACATTTTGTTTTTTACGCGACCTTATAGCTCGCTTGGTTCCCCCAAAATCGATCAAAACGTAAAATACAATCTCCTAAAAAAAACAACTTTGTTGTAAAAACTAGCCCACCAAAAAACCCTCAGCCGCAGAAAGGGTTGATATCCGTTTTGCCCGCCAAAGTAGAATGGTTGGTACTTAGCATCTCGCTCTTGGATGTCATATAGAAACCTAACCCCAACCCTAACCATCCCCACTTATGCGCTTCCATTTCCCTGCCTCCTTCCCCCACAACCCCCTACAACCATCACTTTATCCACGGTTTCATTTAAGTTTCCTCTGTTTTCCTTGCATTGTGTGTTTCCAGTGCCCTGTTTCCTTCTACCAACCCCCTTTCACCCATTCTTTGTCATTTGTTTCATTTAAACTTGCTCTGTTTCACCTGCTGAGAGATTTTCGCTTCTTTCAACGCTGTTGGCGGGAGTTTTGTTGCTAAGATGATATAATGGCTCATTGAATTTAACTTTAAATTATCACCACTATATGATATAATTCTTTGAAGCCTTGCAAAACCGCCAACAGCGTTGAAAGAAGCGAAAATCTCTCAGCAGGTGAAACAGAGCTAGTTTAAATGAAACCAATGACAAAGAATGGGTGAAAGGGGATTTGTAGAAGGAAACAGGGCACTGGAAACACACAATGCAAAGAAAACAGAGGAAAATTAAATGAAACCGTTGATAAAGTGTTGGTTGTAGGGGGTCGTGGGGGAAGGAGTCAGGGAAATGGAAACGCATAAGTGGGGATGGTTAGGGTAGGGGTTAGGTTTCTATATGCACATCCAAGAGCGAGGTGCTAAGTACCAACCATTCTACTTTGGCGGGCAAAACGGATATCAACCCTTTTTGTGGCTGAGGGTTTTTTTGGTGGACTAGTTTTTGCAACAAAGTTGTTTTTTAGGAGATATCACATCTTTTTGCATTGATAGTTTTATGGTGGTTTCTGATACCATTCTCTATGCAATGAAGTGCAATTAAAAGGTCGGATTTATTATCATTTCAACATTTTTGTTAATTTATTTCTCTTTTTTTCATCTTTTTTTAAGACGAAAAACCTGTGTTGTTATCATCGCTTGTATTTTTGTTACTGTTATGTTATCTAAGTTTCTAATAGTACACATTTTTTCCTAATAAAATCTGATAATGAAAATTGTATTGTTTTTCTATTTTTTAAAATATATTTTATAATGAGCTAGAATGCATAGAATAGGTGGGCGATTTTTGTCTTGACATGATTATTAAAACTATGATTATTTTATTATTGTTATGTCGTGTTAAACCCATGTTTAACATGACGTTACAAATCACGTCGTGTTCTAGGGACCATGATCAGTGCTCACTTACTACACCCAACATTATTAATATTGCATTGACATAGGTCCTTGATAAGTGTGCAAAGTTTAAAATGAATCAGACGTTTTGAATGGGGTGAAAATCACGTCGTGTTCTGGGACCATAATCAGTGCTCACTTACTACACCCAACAAAATTAATATTGCATTGTCATCGGTCCTTGATAAGTGTGCAAAGTTTAAAATCAATCAGACGTTTTGAAGGGGGTGAAAATCACGTCGTGTTTTAGGGACCATGATCAGTGCTCACTTACTACACCCAACAAAATAAATATAGCATTGTCATCGGTCCTTGATAAGTGTGCAAAGTTTAAAATCAATCAGACGTTTTAAAGGGGGTGAAAATCACGTCGTGTTCTGGGGATCATGATCAGTGCTCACTTACTACACCCAACAAAATTTATAAAATTAATATTGCATTGTAATCGGTCTTTGATAAGTGTGCAAAGTTTAAAATCAAATCAAATGTTTTGAAGTATAGGATTTATTATAAAATAAACCAATTTTACCCCTTGGGGGTGGGTGTAGGGGTGGGGGTGACAAAATGCACAAAAGGCACCTCCTTGGAGCCTAACGAATCTATGGTCAAAATTTCAGCTCGATCCGCAAGTCTACGAGGCTGTAGCCCTGTCAAAGAACGAGAAGGAGAAGGAGAAAAACGTGAAAAAGTCGTATTTTTAAACTTCTATAGCTCCGACACCTGATGGTCCCAAGAGTTGAAATATGTTATACGTCATCACGGGCCACTCGAGAATGAGTGTATGAAAAATCAACCCTCAAGGACTCCACGGGGCTGAGCTACAGGTGGGTGAAAACCCCTACTTGTGTTGTCGTGTAAACAGTGTCTTGGTCGCTTTTTCGAGTTTTCGCTTTTTATGGCGGGCGGGACGCGAGAGATAAAAGAACCCGGTTCAAAGCCATGCGGTGGATTACACCGTGGGGTTGGCGTGCGAAGCACGCATTGCTTTGTGTATTGAAGATATTCCCAATATGCGGAATGGCGTGCGAAGCACGCAATGCATCGTGTATTGAAGATAAACCCAATATGCGGAATGGCTTACGAACCATTTTGCAGTTATTCAGCACCGTCGCGAATAGACCCATTTCCCAAATTGTTGGTTGAAACCCTAAAACATAGGCCTATAAACTTTGCTCAACTCACATCAGCGGTTTAGCTCGTGGTCGAATTATTTTTCTTATAAAAACAAAGTTCTCGAGTTTAATTCATTGCGGACAAAACAGTAACGCCCGCATTGAAACCAAACTCTTAATTACACAAGTTGAACAGCGCCTGTGGGCGTAACTATTGTATACCCGTCGCACAACCCACTTTGTATTTGGAACAATAATGCGCAGAAATAACGCATTGGTTGAAGGTTAGGCGCACGTGCTCATATATTATTACGTCAAGTAATTTACCTTCCTGAAAGTGACAGATAAAGGTGTATTTTGTATTTAGCTGAAAACACTTTTCGATTAGTTGAAGGAGAAAAACAAATCTATGATTATTTAAAAATTGTTTTAGGCGAAAATCCAGTTAGATTTTTATTGCCTGGTACAATATGGATAATGTAATGCTCTTAAACGTACCGTAAACACAAAAATAAACAAATTATAACGCTAATCAAAACTATTTGACAAATCAGTTTAAACTTATTGGATATACAATAAAACTAACATTTATAACAGGTGTGGCCTATTCTGAACCAACACAAGTTTGTCGAAAGAATTTACATTAGTTACCATAGCAACCAACTTAGATAATTTAGAATTACTTAATTATTTTTCCCTTTTTTTTGGTTAGGGTAACAAAATTAAAAATAAATGGTAACAGATAACTTTGACATACTTTCTTCCAGTTGAAACTTTATGCCTTCCCAAGAGTAGCATAGGAGGTGGTTGTTTAGAATTATTGCAAAATTATGAGAATGTTACCATGGAAAATATTAGATGCATGTAACGCACATCCATATTATATTAGTATTATTATTATTTATTAAACTATTCGATCGATTTCGAACAAATTTGCACCAAACATTTCAATTAGGCCTGTATAGATGCACGAAAAAGGTTTTGAAAAACAACCCCCTCTTTGGCCAAAAACCCCCAAAAAATCAGTTATTATTAGGCTATTACCTAAACGAGAATTTTTAGAAAGATGCGTTTTTTTTTTGCATATGATAGGGTACATTAAGAGCTACAAATAAGTCAAATTTTATCAAAATCATTAGAGCAGTTTTTGAGAAATTTTGATTTTTCTCTTTTTTGGCCATTTTTGGGAGTAAAACCCCTTAAAAATCTAAAATTTTAAAAAATGAAAAAAAACGAGATATTGCAGAACTACAACTACACACCAATTTTCATCAAATTCGGACCGTTGGTATGGTCTCCTGTTCTGTACACATCCTAGCAGACACACAGACACACACACCCACGGACAGACATCACCAAAAGAACAACATTTTTGGTTCAGGGTGCACCAAAACAAATGATTCCACTAAAAATATTTTTGGGTTCAGGGAGCACCAACACAGATAATTCCACTAAACATTTTTTTGTGGTTCAGGGAGCACCAAAACAGATAAGTCCTCTAAAAATTCAAATTCGAAAATTTGGACGAAAACAATACTTTCTCCATAAATATACTACGTATAGGGTGGGGAAAGTAAAAAGCAAAAAGTGTATTATAATTTAAACAACTGTTGTTACATATTTCAAAACATGATTTTTAGTTTAGGCCTATACTGTACCAACATACGTTTCTTGAAAGCATCTAGATTTATTACCATAGCAACCAACTTGGCAAATTTAAAATCAGGTAATTATTCTTCACAAATAACAGTTTTGTTTAGGTTAGGTAATAGCACACACTAACAACGAAAATGCTTCCTATATCATTATTCAATCACCTATCGCTATTAAAATTATGCCAACTTTATTCTTTAATAGGCCTATTTGATCAGTTTGAAATACTGCTTTATCGTACTGTTTTTATGCTTTTATGACCATTTATGATAAAATTATATGCTGAGTTTCATCCATTTATCTTAAACCGTTTATGAGATCATTTTTTTCAAAAACACACTTCTAAACTAATCAAGATACATACAACAAGCGAGTGTACGTACATACGTGAGTAACAATATAATATAACAGCTGATTTCACCCATCATCTGCAATACTCGAACAAAACCTAATGCAGATTATACTTTGGGGTTATGTTTACAATTTCAATCAATAATATAACTTCTTGGAAGTTGATTTTTTTAAATACGAGTTATAGGACGTATTCTATAATACGTTAAAAGATTTGCTTTGAGGTTATAAAATGAATATAAATACAACTTTTTATCATCAATATACATATATATATACACACACATTTACACAAATTTAAAGAACAGATACCCATTTGTTTAACTTCGTCCATAATATCTTTATGTTTAAATATAATAATGTAGGCCTATATAAATAAAAAATTTTAACAAATATGCCTACAGTTTTATAAACCTTATAATTGTACACATTTGCCAGTTAAAAATTTCCTAGATAGGCCTGCATAAAGTTTTTTGATTTTAAATAGTATTTTTTATAAATGATGTATTTCTGATGTGTATCTACGCCTAAGATTTTTCAAGGGGCTTACTAGTATTGATTATTTGCTAGTTACTACCTGGTTCATGGTTGCGGGACACTCTCTATAATACATAGGCAGTAATTGCACAATTTAATTTTTTCAATTCAAAACATCAAAGTGGTTTCTGTAGGTCTAAACCTAATCTCGAAATAAATCGATAAACAACATTATATACATACTGTGATTTGTATTTTGTTACGTTAATTCTTTTTAAAAAATAGCTTGCGTTTGGGGAAAGTCAAGTATGTTTAAGCTACTTTATCCCAGCGCTTCGAGATTTGATATTGCGTTTTTAGTCTAGAATACTTTAAATGCCAACAAGACGTAAAGGACAGCTCAGTGTAACAGACAGGTCGGAAAGTGACGTCTGCGAGATGCAAGCAATAAAACGCCGAGACGTAACCTCAAAGTGTTTACGTAGGTTATATACAGGAAGGATATAAACGGTACCCGCCAAACAGCTGATCTGTTTGACAACTTCGACCCGGTTATCGATACGGCTTTAGGCTAGCAAGGCGTTTCTGAACTCTCTAAACAATACCTAACGTATTTGTTCTGGGCCAAAGACGATAATTCACAATGTAATTACTATTAGGGAATTTCCATAGGAAAGATGAGCTATTGCAGTGACCCTTATGTTGAGACCTAAAGTCAGGAGTAGTCAATGAGCACCGATCATGGTCGCCAGAAAACGTTATAATACAACGTCGGCCAAGTTTGTGCGCTACGAGCAAAGAGAAACATTGTCGCCTTTAAAAATATTTTTTTTTAAAGCTGGAGGTTTAGGTGCAAAACATTCTACTAATATTTTCGTACACGGAGGCAGCTATTCAGCGCCTTCGTGAGTATACAAATTTTCCAAATAGTTGGTTGAAACCCTAAAACATAGGAATTTCCAAAATTAAGTTTATTTGTTTTAGGGTTTCAAGCAACTATTTGGGAGATTGGTCTACTCACGAAGGCGCTGCTACGTTCCGCTAGCAGCAGCAAAACTCGAAACACAAAGAGAAAAACTTTATGTAACGCCCTGTATAGGTAACGCTAAAATAAAACTCCATCAATCCATGACACACACGAGCACCCCATAATGTACTAAGACTGTAATGAACGCTTTGTTCTTGTACACGGCTTTGTGCGTTTACTTGGCTGCCTCATTGTTTACGTGCTGTTCTTAAAATTAATTACTTTGTTTGGTTTTACTTGGACAAACATTATTTGAAATAAGGTTAAACATAGGGCGTTTCAGATACAATCTTTCATACTATCACCCACCCACTGAAATTTTTCTTCTCATTCAAATAATTTAAAAAATACGTATAGGTCCAAAAACGCTTCGTTTGTGAACGCAAGTTCTGCTCCAAAGGGTGAATTAAGGCCTACTATAATTACTGGGTTAACAATTAATAAATCCTATTACTTTAAATGAGCAATTCTTGTATCTATCTTTGTATCTGTCGCGGATCTTGAAAACGGCTCTAACGAATTCAAAGAAATTTTTTATTTAGGTGTAGCCTATTTTTGATTTTTAAGTACACCCATATTGTTGTATTTCGGGTAATTTTTTTAGAAAATCTAATTTAAAAGTTGAAAAATTTTAACATAGGGTCTTATGGGTTGCCATGTAGGTTACAAAATAACAACGAAATAGTAAATAAAGGGATCAAAACAGCTGTTTATAAACAAGCCAATTTATACTGTTTTAGCACGTTGGAAATAGAGTGGAATAGAACTGAGATTGAGTATTATCCAAAATCAGCTGGTCATTGGATAGTTTTTAATTACTGTTAAAAAACAAGGTAATTTATACTGTTTTAGCAAGTTGGAATTAGAATAAATTGGGCCTGATTTAACAATTTATTTTGTCAAAAAAAAAGGAAAACTTGGCAAGGATGGATAAATTCTAATAGTCGATTTTGTAATACAGGCCTGGCTCATTTCTGAAACATAGTATTGAGGTTATGTTAATCCTGCAATAATTAAAACTACATTTAGGCCTGGTTTCACAACCTTAGTTGACAGAAGATAGTCGAACTAGGACTAAAATCGTAATGAAAGTCTCTCACGTTTCTAAAGCATGTATTTGAGGTTATAATTAATCTTGTAATTACTGTTAATATATGTAAGCCTGGTTTCATAATTTTACAAACCTATGTACAAACGAGCCAAAGATTAACGAGATTCTTTAGTGAATTTTCCACTAAAAATTGGTTTACTCACGAAGGCGTTGAATAACTACCATTACCCAAATATATTAGCTGAAATATATTAGTAGAATTTATTGGCGCCTCAAGCGCTGCTCAGTTCCACTCGTTTGCGAGTTTGCACCTCGACCTCGGGTTATTGACTGCTTCGTTTCGCTCGCTAACTACAAACTCAACCGTCAGCCTAGGATCATAAGATGACTACATGGTAAAATCCCCCACGTGGGTTTGAACCGTGTACTTTTAATGTGTTTTACCTTTTGATCGATTTTGGGGAAACCAGCTGGCTGTAAGGTCATGTAAAGAAAACTATGCAGAAAAGTATTCTACATTTATTTTTCCAAGTTTCATTCTAGTACGGAAAATCTTAAAACACAGTTACTTCACGCCAAAAAAAGGGCTTCCGGTTGTCGGGTTTTTTGTTGGCTAACGAACTCGTAATTAAAGGTCTGCTGTAGTGGCGGCCATCTTGGATTTTTATCCCACAAGAGCAATGTTAAATTTCAAACCATTTATTTCGTTTGCTTTTTATCATAAAATTGTTTGCAAGGTCTCATTTTTAAGCACAGTCACAATACGCATCCGTCTTGCAATTTACATTTTTTTAAATGCTTTTGATTTGTTATGTAATTGACATTTTTTTAAGTACAAAGTTTGTATTTTTAAAAACAATAAAAAATTAATAATGAAAAATAATTTGCAAACCGGATCCGAAATTTTATAAAGAATATTCAGTTGTTGTTTTTTTCAACACTCAATTACAAGAGATAAGCTTATAAAATGGTTTGAAATGAGGCAATGTCAAAGCGTTCAGCAAGAAATTGCACTGTTTATATAGGGATACAATGAGAAGCGGTTGCGTCTCCGGTTGCTTTCTCGTTTACTGGAGCAGACCCTTAACTTAGAAAACCAACGTGTGCACCGAATTTGGGCCAAATCGGTCGCAAAGTGCGGTCGTTAGAGTGCGAACACATTCATATTACATAAGTGGATTCTATTTTACATTTAAAAATCTTATCAAAACAAACAAGTTCTCATATGTCACTTTCAGTAATCTTTATACATGACGTAATATCGCCTACGTTATGAGCACTCATATCCTTTGAATTGTTGTTCCAAATACGCCGTGGGTTTATTGTTTGCAATATTTTCTCCTAAGCCCATATTTGTTTCCTTTATCATTGTACTTCTGTCTTTACTTAAACCAATGAATACTTAACACTTATAGTGTTAAGTATTCATTGCTTAAACCGCCAATAACCAAAGCATGGATCCCAGCTGTTTCTGGCTTAACAAACTTAAAAGCAACTTCATATAAGCCGCCATTCTGATTCTGGCTGAAAGCGGTTTTCGTGTTTATTGACGAAACCCTTCAGTGGTGTACTAAATACACAGAGGGTTATAGTTTAAATGTAAATTAGATCAAAATTAGTATTTGTTTTATAAAAGTAAATCAATATTACAAGAGCTAGAGATTTATTTGCTTTTTAGCGAACTTCCATAATAGGAAAAATGAGATATTGCAGTGGCCCTTATGGTAAGACCCAAGGTCGGGCGTAGCAAATAAGCACCGATCACGGTCCCTAGAACACGTTTTGGGGTATCATTAAAAATCATATATGTTATATACCGGGTGTCCCACGAAGAGGTTCCTATTTTTGAATTAATATATTAGATGCACCGAACACTCTACAAACCTGAAACTCAACAGTCCCTAACATACACATATGTAAAAGAAATACACCTGAGTATCATTTAATTCTGACACATTAGGACAAAATGGCGGGATATCAAAGAAATAGTACCTTTTCGTTAAAATAGTTTTATTTGCTTAAGTGTTACAACATAAATATTGAATTTTAACGATGTTACTCAGCACTAAACAACATTAGGGAATTAAAGATATAAATAACTCATAAATAAATTAAATCTATTTGATCCATAAACCTTATTCAAACTGATGTCCATCGATCGCAATGCACTGATGACAACGAAATAGAAAACAGTCATACGCTTTGCTGAACAACTCTCGAGGTATCAACAACAGTTCCTCTTCGATCAACCTCATTAGTTCATCGTCTGTCGCAATGTTATGACAATAAACCTTCTCCTTCAAAAAGCCCCACAGAAAAAAGTCACAAACAGTCAAGTCTGGAGACTTTGGGGCCAGTCCATGAAGCTGCTGCCACGACCTATCCAACGGTTAGGAAGATTTTGGTCCAAAACTGCTTTGGCCACATTAGCATAATGCGGAGGAGCTCCATCCTGTTGGAAAAAAACGTCTTTCATCTCAGGCTGAGAAAGTGAGGAACTATGTGATTACTTAAAACTGATGCATACCTTTCTCCAGTCATTGATTGTCGGGATATGCCATACGACAAAACAACATCCTTGGTAACAGCAGCCCAAACTGTTATACCTGTTGATTTTAATTTCTCGTCTTGTAAGATATGTGGATTTTTTGTGTTATAGTAATGACAATTATGCCTGTTTACAGTTCCTGTTCGATAAAATGTCGCTTCATCTGAAAACACGATTCCTTCATGCCATTTGCTATCTACGTCAGTCTTTTCAATTATTTTCGAACAAAATTCCAATCGTCTGTCAGGATCATCTTCAAGCAGTCCGTGAACTAAATGAGCTTTATAATGTTTGATTTTATTCTTTTTGGCATACCTTTGGACATATGACTTCGGTATCCCTGTAGCAGATTCCACCTTTCTTACTGAATTAGGCATATTTGGAGATTCCATGAAAGCAGCACATAAGATTTCTTCATTTTCTATGTTGGAGGATCTATGATATTTTTTTTGTATTGACCCCGTTTCTAGTAGGATAGTCTTCCACTTACGAATAGATTTCCTTGACGGTGGAACTACACCTGGGTACCTTTCCCTAAAACACCTTATTGCTTCATAATCATTTTCAAAGGCAATAGCCCAGGAACAACATTTCACTTTTTGCTCAGTTGAAAACGGCATGGTACATAAGACACTTTACAATGCAACTTAATAACAAATGCCAATGTTTATTACCAAATATGTTCATTGTTGTGGATACACGCAGTCAGCTGATAGATTTAAAAAAGTCTAAACAGCTGTAGCTGTTCCTATTCTAAATAACAATAGGTTTACCCTTAAAATACGATTGCTGATTTTGTTGTTTTTTTGTTTTTCCGCCATTTTGTTTGGATCAGTCAGAATTAACTGATACTCAGTGGTATTTCTTTTACATATGTGTTAGTCACGACTGTAGAATTTCAAGTCTGTAGCGCGCTCTATACGTCTGTCATATCAATTCAAAAATAGGGACCTCTTCGTGGGACACTCGGTATATGTATATATATGTGTTCGCACTCTAGCGGCAGCATTTTAAGTCCGATTTGGTTCAAATTTGGTTATCTACGTCGCTCGGACAAGGGAAGCACGTTTTTTGACCGGAAGTAACTATTTTTTTAGATTTTTCCTACGAGAATGAATTTTTTTTGAGTTTTTTCTACAAACATAATGTAGGATGTTATTCTGCACATTTTGTTTTTATACGCGACCTTATAGCTCGCTCGGTTCCCCCAAGATCAATCAAAACTTAAAATACCATAGAAGTACTCGGTTCAATGCCATGTGGTGGATTTTACCGTGGGGTTAGAATGCATTTTGTATTGAAAATACTCCCAACACATTGGTTGGCGTGCGAAGCACGCAATGCTTTGTGTGTTGAAGATACTCCCAATATGCGGAATGGCGTGCGAAGCACGCAATGCATTGTGTATTGAAAATACTCACATTTTGCAGCTATTCAGCACCGTCGTGAATAGACCTATTTCCCAAATTGTTGGTTGAAAGTCTAAAACATAGGCCTGTAAACTTAATTTTGGAAATTCTCAACTCCAGGCGGTTCAGCTGCGTGTTAGAATTAATTAATTTTCTGTAATGTTTATGAATGACTTGTTTCAGTGTTTAAAGAAATTAGATCAATATCAATTAAGTCGTTTATTAAACAGTGAAAAAATTTCAAATTAAAAAGTGCCAAGGTTTTGCGCTCTAAGAAAATAAATAAAAAGATAAAATTTGTATTGTTATGTACCAACCTGCAATAAAAACTTCACTTTGAAAAACACGTGAAAATTTAAAACTTATTTTAGTGTATGCGAAGTGTGTGTAAATATGTGTGTGTATATGTTTTGTGTAGGTGTTGTAAGTAGTATTATGTATGTTTGACTAGGGACTGCGAAAGACGTCAAACCACTCTTAATAGTTGCTGCTAATCTACGCCCCCCCCCCTATATAATGGAATTAATAAATACCAAATTAAACATTATATTCCAGATCGTTTTTGTGCGTATAGGTTGGCATCCCTGTCGCATTATAGCGAGGGACACATTGTAAATTTAACCAAATCGTAGTTTCTGCAACCTGTAAATAAGGTGGTTCGCTACAAATCGTTGTTTCGTTCTATAACTACAGGTGTTTCAATGTGCTAAACGTTATTTCAATACATACATACCGGCTGTCTTAAAAGTCCCCTCCCCTATTATTTTTGTTATTAATTATACCGGCGCGAATGCAGGCACTTGAGCAAACCGCTACTAACCTGACAAAAAACATCAGCACCCGGTACATCTCTATTGAATACGTTCACTGCTAAGGACGCGCATGTGACCCTGAACACTATGAGAAGCGGCCGACGCGCAGTGTATTGCACGCCAACCCCCTTGGGAGTATTTTCAATACATAGTAGGTCTACATTAACTTTGATCGGCCATTATGTTGGATACAGTCAACATACAGACTTCAGGTTTGCGCAAATCTTCTTCTTTTACGAAGACCTTTAAAATGAGGTGTCACTCAATAGGGGGTTCTTATTTAAAATTTTCGACTTACCCCCAAAATAAAATTTACGATTTACGAGGGTTTGAAATTTACGATTCACCAAAAAAAATAAAATTTTTGGTCATTTTAACAATCCCCAAAGCAAATCTGTCTATTTCCATTAATTAAAAAAATAATAGGGTGGTGGGACTTTTAAGACTCCTGGTACACCTTACTAGTGGACCTGGAAACGCTTCGCTATTGCTTGATTTAATTTTAAGGGTAGTTATGCCGTTTCATCCCTTTGACTTAAGTAATCTAATTGGAAATGTTTTTGAAGTGAAAACTTCTCAAGGCCCGATCGGCACTTTTTGCGTGGGGATTCGAATGAAATCTCGCGTACCGTATCTTACCCATTGTATTTTAGATGCGTGTGGTTTAAGGCTGTATCACTCACATACAAAATAAGATAAACGGTATCAGTTAACTGACACAAACTTTCTCCCAACTTACTGTAGTCAAAATAATATTGTTTTTAATCATTTTATTTACTACTTTTTAGAACAAAACAAAAAAATAATATTCTACCTACGTCAATCGTATAAAAAAATTATTGTCCCAGGCGGTATTCGATCGTGCGACCTTTGAATTACTGGCGGTGCTCGCTACCGTGGTGCTACCACGTGCGGCCGCCGCCGCAATGCTAGATTGACAACACAAACTTGTTTATTTTTAAACATTTCCCCATAATTATAAAACGCCGAAGTTTTGATAAAAGCGGGTGGTGTCATTTTGTTTGGCATCTTAAGCACTATAAATACTGAAAATTTGATCAAAATCGTTAGAGCCGTTTTTGAGAAATTTGCATTTTTGTCGTTTTTTATGGGTTTTTAGGGGTAAATTACCCTTAAAAATTAAAAATTCCAAAAAATGAAAAAAACGCCTGGAGATATTAGGGTTTAGTACCTACATACCAAATTTCATGAAAATCGGACCAATAGTGTCCTCTCTGGTCGTGTATACATACTGACAGACTGACAGACAGACACCACTCTAAAAACACTTTTTTGGGTTCGGGGAGCACCAAAACAAAAAATTCCACTAAAAATATTTTTGGGTTCAGGGAGCACCAACACAGATAATTGCACTAAAAAAAATTTTTGGGGTTATGGGAGCACCAAAACAGATAATTCAACTGAAAATTCAAATTCGAACATTTTTACGAAAACAATACTTTCTCCATACACTACGTATAGGGTGGAGAAAGTAAAAAAAATTATGTGTGGGTTAATGCAATAGTTGTGTGTATTGATTTAGTCACGACACGCACCGATGAAATGGACATTGTGCTTCCTCATTTTGTAAGTTGTGTTAAAATAGTTTACTTGGTAATACCTCTGAAATGGACGTTACACTTCCATAAGTTGTGTTAATAATGTGCTTGGGGATACCTCTAAAATGGACATAGTTCTTTCTCATTGTTTTTGTAAATGTCTAAATTTGCTAACTTGCTTGCTATCTATGGCAATGAAAGTAGATGCATTAAAGAAACATTTGTTGGTTCAGTATAGGCCTAACCTAAAATTATGTTATTATTATTTGACTATAGACTATCATGTTTACGTTACTTTTTATATTTCAATTTTAAACGGAACAAGATACAAATAATGACCAAATTTCAGATTACATCAATAGAACCAACGATTTATATTATGACAGTTTTCACTTCTGTCGGCAATCCCATGACTGTTTTTTTTATGTCAATTAAGAGTTTTATTAAAAATTTTAGATTTACATTTAAGATTTACATAGACAGTGCCGGCATAAAGATATGATGCATGGACGTTTATATGTTTTATTGTGCGCTAGTATTGATTGTATAAATGTAATTTGTGTTAAATGTTTTTAATTAAGTGTTTTTGATCACACGAAGATGGACGACAAATGTCCGAAACACGTGTAATGTACACAAGTGACTTTTAATTGAAGATTAAAACTTCAAAAAATTGCTGCCTGTGAGTCCAATACCATCTATATATCTAATTCCGTAAGCTTAAATTTGCAAATGAAATTGTGAGCGAATGGTAGGTCGTAGAAAGCTGGGAGAGGTTTCATTTTAGAGGTCTGTGCATGAAGTTTTGGGAGAAATATTCATTTTTATTAATTGTGTCACGAAAATTTGTTACGGAATAAAATAATTACCATTTAAATAGCATGGGAATATGTAGGTGTGAATCAGGTGATTTTAGTGTTAAAAACAGGTGATTGTATATAATAATTCCCATTTTAATACCATGGGGATATATAGTTGTAAATCAAGTGATTTTAGTGTTAAAAACAAGTGATTGTAGCCTACATAAATTGGAAAATTCAGCTATCATAACAACACCTGAATGTGCAGTTTTGTGACGTGTTTTGTTATTGTAGCTGTGCTTTTGTTTCAAAGTCAGAATTAAAATCAAAGCTTAGGCTATATGATTAAACACAATATAAAATTATTTCTACTGTACTTGCTATTTTTTACTGTAATGAATAACGCTGGAAGACCACCTCACAAAGGTAGGCCATCACGAAGAGGTATTGCTCCTAGAAATATAGCCTATATACAGAGGCTATTGCCCCTACAAGCCACTAGTTGTTATCTAAAAGCATATCCGGTTGCTCTAGATCATAAATATAATTTACATTTTGTAGGAATTAATGCAATTTATTTTTATTGTATAGGGGTAGCTACTGCGTTTAAATCTTTTTTCATTTTCGATAAGGTCCCCGAATCACTATATTAATGCAAGGTTAATGTAATGATCAATTTCGAAACACTAAAAATTCAACAATTTTTTTAATGTTTGACGACCTCATGTGAGCGATTTTTCACACCAGAAGATGGACGATTGATACGTCCGAAACGGCGGTAGTGTTTACAATACTAGTGGATCACTTGAAGGAAAAACAGGTAATATTAGATTAACCTTGTATAAATGTTTTTGTTTGTAGTGACAACATTCTCAAAAAAAAGTCTTTCACTAATATGTGTAAGTTGTAAAATTTTATTTAAATTAGTTGAGTAGTTTTTTTTTTAGAATAAAGAAAAAGTAAGTGAATTGTTATTTAATTTTAAGGGTAGTTACGCCATTTCATACCTTTGAAGTAATCAAATTGAAAATAGTTGTGTATAGCAATTAAAAATATTTTTTTATATTACATCATTTTAGCTTTATAGCTTGTAGGAAGTTAGTTTAATTTATATGTATTGTATAGGGGTATCAACCCCATTTCAACCCCTTCCAATTGTGAAAGTAAACCATCCAGAGATCCACTCAAAAACACACACACACACCCCAACACCCCCCCCCACACCCACCCACCCTCACACTCACCCCCCCCCCCCCACACCAACGTATCCACACACACACACACAATTTCATCAAAATTGGTCCAACTGTTTAGGAGGAGTTCAGTGACACACACGCGTACAGAAGAGTTACATAAAGATAATATTTTTCACGACACCCGAAAACGTGTTCTGGGGACCATGACGGTGCTCATTGAAAACCTTAGGAGTGTGGCACTGAAATAGCTCATATTTCCTACGGAAATTCGCTAATAACAGTATGTTAAAACAGAAATTGTCTGTTGTATATCGCAATGTTTGTTATACAGGTCGAGTTGGTTTAATTAATGTGTTTTCATCTCTCCAAGCAAAGAGTTTAATTTAAAACGTCTGTCAAACGGTTCTACGAGAAACGCCGAGCCGGCAAAGAAATACGACGCTCCAGGAATTTAACTTGGCTCCTGCAGATGGTAAATTAACTCGCGAAATAAAACAACGCCCTCGCGTAAACTTCTTGGGGAATTTTGTCTGTTTAAAGTGAAAAGAATAAAAGTTTATCAAGCTAAAACTGTTATGAAAAATACAGTTCGGCCCAAAAGTATTGCCATGCTTGTTGGTCATATTTCGCAAGGCGGGCTCATCCCTTTCATCTGGATATTGCCTAAATTCACCCCTGGACAATAAACAAAACTTCAAACGCTACGACTGCGAATTACCATTAATATAGGACAGCGACCAACGAAATTGAAAACATCTTCTTTTTCATGCAAACTGCACATAAAGAGCAATCGAAATTACCTCCCTCTGCCCATGGTCTGTCGTTTAAGTATAATAATTCATATCCCTATAGAAATTCCACCCACATTTTTTAACCCATTTTATTATTGAAATATTTTTTTTTATCGTTTACATACGTTTTAGTATATAGTACCAAATCTAATATTTTATAAATAGGATCTTTTTTCTGCGACAACAAATAGCTTCGACTACAGCAAACATCAGACCCTACCATTTCCCTACGTCAGATATTCCTCTATCAAAAGCTACGATATGACAACGGATTTAATTTAATCTAAGTATAGCAAAGCACAGGATCAACTAGGGCTGCAATAATAAAATCGTCAACAAACGTAAAAAAATGCAATGCTTAAAATC
Organism: Philaenus spumarius; assembly: GCA_018207615.1. Lineage (NCBI taxonomy): Eukaryota > Metazoa > Arthropoda > Insecta > Hemiptera > Aphrophoridae > Philaenus > Philaenus spumarius. The sequence continues at coordinate 17,631 of JAGFPH010017189.1, forward strand.
AACTGTGTCAGTTAGATATATCACAAAATATCCCAATCAAGGCAGTAGCCACGGAAGGGTTGGGAGGGGTCAACCCCCCCCCACCCGAAATTTAGTAGTAAAAATTAATACTCGGTTTAAAAAGTACAAGTTAAATTATAAAATAGACAACACAACAGAGGATCCAGCAACATATTTTACATCATTGTGCATTGCACGCATACTGATATTTAGATTTGCTTGATTAAACTACAACGTACAATACACATGGATGCAGTAGGTCACAGCCTGACTCTCTTGTGAACTTGATCTGATCTATTAAATAAGAAAACTATGAAGGTTCAACAGAAAATACTTTACTCTAACAAAACACGCAATGGTCTGTGTATTCAAAATTCCTCCAATACGGGGGTTGGCGTGCGAAGCACGCAATGCTCTGTGTATTGATAATTCTT
>JAGFPH010017190.1:7486-18064 GCA_018207615.1 Philaenus spumarius
CTTACAACGTTTTGTTCTTTCAAAATGAAACATTTCAGGCATTTAAATCGTTTTGATGTTTCAAAGGGGAAATTTTTTTTTTTTTATTGTTATGTGTCATTATGTTTAATAAATACTGTTTGTTCCATCTATTTAAGTTGTATTTATTCATATACACAAGTTTCTCAACTCTGTAAATTTAGTTATATGTTGTACAACAGGCCTCCTAGTTTTTTGCTTCTCTTGAACAGTTTGTTATTTGGCACTTACAACGTTATGGAATGGAACCCTTCAATTGACAACCACTTAAACTACCATAAGGACTGCACACTTTAAACAAGTAACAGTCAATTTTGAATCCAATAGGATGAGAGAAAATTAGTGATTGCGATATACCCCTAAAACCCAATAGATCGGGATCAGAAATTTAAATATTCCATGTATTTTTATTCTAACTTTTTAAAATTAGTTTTGAAAATAAAATGTGTTTATTCTAAATAACAATTTTTCACATTATTATTGCCCTCATTATTGTATTTAACATTCAACTGAAAAAGAAACCGTTACAGTATATTAAGTTGTATGGTTTTATTGTTTAGATAAAATCAGATAAAAAATATGTTGGGTAGTTGATTTTATTCAAAAAGAATTGTCTAAAGAATCTTGAATGCTACTCCTTTAACTTGTTAAAATTTTGTAATGTTTACAGATGAATTATGCTTTTTCTGTGGATTTGGGGTGGGGGGGATTGAAGCATATTTTGTTGGGTTGAAGGGGGAGTGGCACCTTTGTTTTAAGCTAACATGAATTACAATATTAATTACTAAAATTGCGGGTTTTCACTATTTAATCTAACTTACTAGTTTATTAAATGCTAAAATACCAATTTTCTAAGTTAATTAACACACCAGTTAATTTTTGTTGTTTCATGAAACAAATCGAATGTTTGTTACTGAAAATAGATTTTAATTAAGTAGAATAAAATGTTTTATCAATAAAATTCAAGATGGAAAACTGACTTGTTAATGACAATTTGCAACAAATCCCAACAAAGAACACTATTGTTTATCGGCTAGCTGTAGCAAAATTCTTACTTTTAACTCATTTTCTATTCTTCTAATTGGAGTGCTGAAATATTGCAACCAATCAGTAATGCTGCCACATGAACACATTATCAACAATTTGACAATTACTACCATGGCACAGTATTGAAAAAATAAATAAAATTATAAAGATGAAACCTGATTTCTCTTCTTACAAAGATTCAAATTGTAAATAGAACCATTTATTCATTGATGTTGAGCCATGCTTAAATTAATCCATGTTATGCCACCTTTTGTAAATATATCGTAGCTATAAAAAATATAAACAAAATATACTTTCCACATTTTACTAGCCATCTTTACTTTCCAAATAATTACCTTTCAAAATAAAATAGGAAAAATGAAGGCGTTTTGAAGCAGTGTAGTGTAGAATTTTGTATTATATTATATATTTTGAAAATATTTGTTACTGCTTGCGATGTAGACTAATTTGTCCAAAAAAAGACCACAAGTAGAGGTTATATGATTACAAGATATAATAATAAAGGATGTACTAAAGTGTAGTCAAACAGTATTTGTAAATAAGTATGACATTGTTGATTTCAAAGTTCTGTAATGTTTTAAATAATGTTGTTATTCAATCCAAGTGTATAATCTAGTCAAAAGAAACAATTAACTAGTCAATTTTAAAGTTTAGATTAATGTAATATTTATAAATTGTAATTATTGTGAAATAAACTGCACTGTTATATTTGATCATAGTTTAAACTTTTATTCATTTCCTCGGTTATTAACTAAAACATAAATTGGCCAACCTGATAATCAACTTCAAAAAAATATTACAAGCAAACTACATTAAGTTTATTAAACAAATCTGTTAGCTCTTTAAAAAATAATTCGACCACGCAGCTGGACCGCTGACGTGAGGTGAGCAAATTTCCAAAATTAAGTTTATATGCCTATGTTTTGGGTTTCAACCAACAATTTGGGAAATAGGTCTATTCACGAAGGCGTTGAACAGCTGACTGTGTGTACGCAATATATTAGTAGAATTTGTTTGTGCCTAGAGGCCTCGCGAGTTTGCACCACTTGGCTTCGAACCGCTTACTTTTATGGTATTTTACGTTTTGATCGATTTTGGGGGAACCAAGCGAGCTATAAGGTCGAGTAAAAACACAAAATGTGCAGAATAACATCCTACATTTATATTTTTTGAAAAAACTCTAAGAAAATTTCAAAAAATTGTTACTTCCGGTCAAAAAAAGTACTTCCGGTTGTTGGATTTTTTTTGGCTAACAAACTCGTCCGAGCGACTTAGACAACCAACATGTGTGCCAAATTTGAACCAAATCGGACTTAAAATGCAGCCGCTAGAGTGCGAACACATATATATATGAATTTTAATGACTCACAAAACGTGTTCTGGGGACCATGATCGGTGCTCATTTGCTACTCCCGACCTTGGGTCTCACCATAAGGGCCACTGCAATAGCTCATTTTTCCTATGGAAATTCGCTAAAAAACATGTAGTTGATGTATTAACTTCAAACTATACTTCTAAACTATTATATACAAATCTAATGGTGTCTGTCTGTGTGTGTGTTACTCAATCACGTAAAAACTACTGGATGAATTTGAATGAAATTTGGCACACATATAGATCATGACCTGGAATGAAACATAGGCTATAATTCATTTTGGTTTAAGGGTTGAAACAACCCCTAAAACAATAACTATTAATCACGTAAAAACTACTGAATGGATTTGAATGAAATTTGGCACACATATAGATCATGACCTGGAATGAAACATAGGCTAAAATTAATTTAGATTTAAGGGTTGAAACAACCCCTAAAACAATAAATTTTATTATACTTCCTTCCATTAAGACTAGAGAGCTGGAAATTTGTACATTTATTTCTTACAAGATATATATAAAAAGTAAGCCATATTTGTATTTTTTAGTGTATTGCTAAGGGGTGAAAATGTAACAACCCCTAAAACAATACAAATTATTATACTTTTCATAAAGCTAGAGAACTGGAAATTGGTACATTTCCACAATACATATAATATACTATGTAAATCATATTTGCATTTTATAGCGACAGCTAAGGGGTGAAAATGTAATAGCAACCCCTAAAACAAAAAACATTTATTACTATGGGGCGAATCTTTGGACCTCGTGTGAAGCCATTGGTACCTGCTAGTAATAAATATAATTGAATATAGTAAACTTACTAGTCATTTATCTGTTTTATATACAATGGGGGAAACTAAACTATAGTCAACTCACAAGTGCAGTAGCTAAACAAAATAAATACAGTAGTCTCTCTTTATAACGATTCTCCCTATAACGATGGATTTGTAAAAGTTTGTTTGGTCTGAAATAAGGCCGATGTATTTATTCTCTCTAAATAACGATATCGCTCACTCTCTATAACGATATTTTAAGTTCAAGATTTGGCTACTTTCTTAGTAATTGCGGTAACCGACTCACTAGTTCAACGACCAACATCTTTAGTTTTCCGGTCTAGGCGCGTCACGAGAGCATTCCGTTGTTTTCTATTGTGATTTGACGTCTGACCTTGAGCGGCTGCCTATAAATTGTCGCGACTGGAGTGGCGGGAGTTCAGTTTGCCACGCACTGTCTGGCTGTTCACATCGGATCTCGACTGTCAGTTGTTCTTAGCGGTTACATTTGTGTGTACGTTTTGTGTGTGTGAAAACAACATGCTTTCAAAAAAACGTAAAGTGCTTACTGTTGAAGAAAAAGTGTCTGTGATTAGAGCAATAGAAAAAGTCAGAAAAGTGCATTGGAGGGAAATTATCAAAAGAAAGAATCACTGTTTTAGTGGCAGCTAACATGACTGGTAACAAGAAAAGAAAACTTTTAGTGATAGGCAAATCCAAAAATCCGCGTTGTTTAAAAACATTAAGCGTCTGCCTGTGACTTACAAAGCCAACAAGAGTGCGTGGATGACCTCTCAAATTTTTGAAGAAGAAATAAGAAAATGGGATTCTGAGCTCAAGGGGAAAAAGATTTTGCTTCTGGTGGTTAACTGCCCTGCACATCCTGCAGTAGCCGATCTTCGTAACATAGAACTTTGTTTCTTACCAGCCAACACCACAAGTGTCCTCCAACCAATGGACCAAAGTGTCACAAAAATCCTTAAAAGTCACTACCGAAGAAGGCTTTTGATGGAATTGGTTGAAGCAGATGGAAATTTTAAGGCCACTATCTTAGACGCTGTGCAAATGATCAGCAAAGCATGGGATGAGGTGACAGAGAAGACGATAAGGCATTCATTTAAGCATGCAGGATGGATGGAGGACCAAGCAGCAAGAGAAGATGACGACGATGACTTGCCTTTAGCGGTTTGGGCTCGTCAGTTAGAGCTTCCTACTGTTTATGAACCAGAAGAGCTGCAGGATTATGAAACCGTCGATGAAGCAGTGGCTACAACAGCTGGAGTTTCAGATGAGGGCATCCTCAATACAGTCCGAGTGAATGAAGATGAAGACAGTGACCAAGTGGAATTTGATCCACAACCAGTTCCAACTCCTCAACAGGCCTTGGAGGCAACTAAAATCCTCCACAAATTCTTCACCCACCACGAAGATGATCCAGTAGCTACAGAGGATGTTTCGCATTTGCAAGATAAAATAAGGCCATTGCTCTGGAAGACGAAAAAACGGCAAACTACGTTAAAAGACTTTTTTCATTAAATATTTTGTATGTATTCAATGTACAATAGTGTATACTGTATGTCATACTGTAATTTCATTTTTCATTTGATTGGTGTAGTTTTTGTGTATCCATACAGCATATTTGTCATAATTTTATTGGTTTAGTTCAATTTGACATGATAATTACTGTACTGTTTGAAAATATATACTGTATGTTATTATTCTACAGACTCTTATTAATAAATCTGCATCACTGAGCTGGACATAATTTTTAAAATCAGTTTTGTTAATAGTCTCTCTTTATAACGATTTCTCTCTATAACGATGAAATCGTCTGGTCCCTTCAATATCGTTATAGAGAGAGTCTACTCAGTTCAAAGCTATACAGCAAATAAACTCATTTATTACCAACTCCAGATCAAATATTCACTTCATGTTATAATTGAATCAGTTATTTCAAAAAGACCTTTATCCAGTTTTACAAATTTTATAGGAGACAGTAAAAACTTTATAATTAAAATTTTTTTATTTACAAATATTCTAAATTTTTATGTGTTATAATATGTCATGCTTAATATTGGCTGGAAGGGCGTTCCGGCACCTCCAGGGAATTTCTTTAGCTTAGTATTTTTAATGAAACTGCATAACAGAACGGAACTCGGTTGTTATGAATGATATCAAGGTCATTCTGATGTAAAAATATGTCTATCACCTACGGAAAAAAAGAGATTTCTTTAATATGTGAACCTGAGTGTCATGTAGTCTTGGCTGGCGAAGGAGCATTATTCTGCACTTGACATTAAAACGAAACTGTATAATGAAAACAGTATTGTAATATGGAAACGATTTACAATTTTCTTAAATCAACTCGGACTGTAGTGTTTGAGCCAGTGAACTCTTTCTATAACTTGAGCTCAGTTGAAATTCAATACCTTGTTTTAAAAATGAACTCGTGTCATTAACATTTAGCAATAAGTATACAAGACAGTGTAGCTTTGTTATTAAATAGTATTGTCCTTCTGTAACTAAGTAAATACAAACTGTATAAAATGTCATTTATATTTTTTTCAGAAAAGTATTTTGTACAAAACTATTTCTCATTATAAGTTTTATCACAAGTTTTCAAAAATCGAAAATTGTTATTTTAAGGATGGAGTGGCAGGTAAATAGCATATGGTCGAAAAGTGGGCAAAATGCTGATTCTTGGGTTTATTATTGTAGGATTTTATTTCTGGTGGCACAGAGCTGTTGTAGGGTTGGTTTTCCTAATGAGAAGTCGTCTTGTATCATACCAACCATTTAACTTTATGTAACTACAGTAGAGTGTTGATAATTCGGACTAATTGGGACCAGACCCTGTCCGAATTTTCGATTATGCTGTATAACAATGCAGCGGTGCTATCTAGACCACTGCCGACCTTAAAGTGTTATGCCATTCAGTTTAAATACCTATACAGCTGAACCTATTTGGAGGACGTCTTTCAAATAGGTTGATCCCTGCAGACATTCTTACTGACACGCAATTTAATACATAAATTTGGGTGCATGTGATTCTTGAATAGAACACAGTGTTATAATTTATTAAAACTCAGCTTTCGAATAAAGACTTTTTTTATTTTCACCAAGCACACATTTTAGTAATCAACTGCAGTTCATACTGTATTTGTTTAAAATTTACGTACTATGTAGGCCTATATAGTAACACAAATATTTACAGAAAAAGTCCTTGATTATTTATATGGAATCGGGATTTTGGACGCTCTTCTGTACCTATAGGCCTACCAGGTCTATTTGTAAAATATTAAAATTACAAATAATGGTGTAGAATTAATTATAACATCAAAGTTAAGATGGTAAACACAGTTGAATGTCCATTCATTGTAAATACATTCAATAACCATAAAATGTTGGTTCATCAGTCTAGGCCTAACCTAAAATTATTGTGTGTATATTTAATTTATTTTACCTGCCTTAAGGAAAACATACATACAATAATTTTAGGTTAGGCCTAGAAAGTAATTTTAAGACTAGGTCTAACCTAAAATTTTATTACTGTATGTATGTTGCCGTTAAGACAGGTAAAATAAATTAAACATACACACAATAATTTTAGGTTAGGCCTAGACCGATGAACCAACATTTTATGTTTATTGAATGTACTTACAATGAATGGACATTCAACTGTGTTTACCATCTTAACTTTGATGTTATAATTAATTCTACACCATTATTATAATAACATTAAACTTATGGAAATAGTACATATTTGCATAAAAAACAAACTAATAATAAACGGCAATTGAAAGGTTAAAACTATGTGAGTATGTTGCCGTTAAGGCTAGTAAAAGAATTGAAGAAAAGGCGAGATGAACTTCGTTCTTGACGGGGGCCCACGACCGCACACATTAACTTTTTTATTTAAAAATAGTAAAATGACAGAAAAGTGTATTTGGACTTGTGTATATATATATATATATTTTTTTCTTTATTTTTACCTTTAGAACAAGTCTTCAAAATTTTTCAGTTTCTTCCAGATCTCCCTGCATTTCAAATTTATATTTATCATTTATAAGGCATAATTAATTTACTCTCGTTGATTATAAAGTTTTTATTATAAATGAAGAAGTTCATTACTTTAAACTTTGGTTCTATAAAATCTACAGCAGTGAAATTGAATGGATCCGCCGAAAAACGTTCTAAGTGACAAACATACAATTTTGAGTAATCATTGAAAGAAAATCATAATCTAAAGTTTTTGTTAGTTTTGTAGGTTAGATTTTTTTCACCTGTAATTTGTTATATTTACATGTACAATGACATAATGGAGTACTATATTATCATACTATGACGTACTATTATACATTTCAAAAAACGACGGGTGTTTGAAACGTTTTTCACTCTTCTAAATTACTAAATAAAAATATTCAGGAAAGTGGGAATGCAAAATAGAAATGAAAAAATAAAATATTGAATATAAAACGTTATTATAGGTAAAAACGAACACTTTCTGTATTGTGTTGACAAGGAGTATATTTATAATGTATTTACAGTACCGTAAAAAGTATAATGTTATTTTTATAAAAACAGCTTCAAAACATTTTTGTTTTTCTAGAAATATGTACAAAAAACTGAAAATAACGTTTTAGAGACGTGTTAAAATACCCCAAAGACGTGTTAAAATTCTGTCTGTAAAAACGCAGTACTTTATAGTTTTAGCGAGGAGTACATTGAACAAGAGTGGCAGTTAAAACGTTATTCTACTTACCTCTCTTGGTGGTAGTTTTTCTGGGACTGGCTTTTTGGTTTCCGATATATAAGGCTGTCCAGCATTCCTGGACTCTTTCTTCTTCTTATCCTTCCATTTGTTTACATTGATCTTTCTTCTTTTACCGTTATTTAAACGTTTTTGGTCTCCAAGAGACAACGACACTGTGGGCGGCGGATCCATTACTGGCGGATAGAACGTTGTTGTCCCAAATAACACGTCAGTCTGGAAATTCACGCTCTTTTTGACAGACGGAATCAGTGGTACATACATGAAAATCTTAAACAAATATACCACCGTGTAGGGAATGGTCTTTAGAACGTTATTTTCCCAAAATCGCCACTTCGGAAATTTTGTCGCTCAGAACGTTTTTTGGCGGATCCATTCAATTGTTAAAAGTTCACTTAAAAGAAAGGATATCGACGACCACAGAATTGATTACAACTTTACGAACAGGCTCTTGGTGTAATTAAAAAAAGACTTTCGCTAAAAGTAAAATAAAAGAGATTAGGCTAAAAGTCTGAATTCTTTTATTATATATTTTAAGAGACAATTTATGAAATGTATAATTAAAAAAGATTTATTGGACAAAGATTGTACAAGACAAAATAGTGAATCTTATACAATAATTGTCATTATGTACTTCAATAAAACTAACATTCTACTTGACATTATTTTATGGAAATTTAATAAAATTATCTGTTCTTGCTTTTGGTACTAGTCTTAAGTTTTACATAAAACTGATAATTATTTCACATGTTTGTAAAAAAGAGAAAGTAAATCATACTGGGTTGTAAGCTAAGTAAGTACCTCTTACATAAGGAAAAGAGTAAAACATTGTATACAAACATTATTTTTAATATATTTCTTTTAAATAAAAATAATCAAGTCAGTTTTTATTGTTAAAAATTAAATGATAGATTAATTTTACTGCATTATGAAGGAAACTTTTAATCCTTCATGAATTGTCAGTATTGGATTACCGATTTACTTCATCTTTTTTATTTTAAAGCCACTACACAACACTTAAAATAATAATAGATTAATTGTCTGTCGTTTCCATAGCTTCATCTCCCGCGTCTGCGTCCATGTCTTCTGAATCCCCATCTTTACTTTCTGATGGCTTTTCATAAGCTTTATCAAGCGGTGATACCACAATACCATCCCAAACTGAAGTCTGGTTTGTTAAGCCTGAAAAATGTAAAGCTTTAATAATATTGATTTAATTATTGAAAATATTGTTTAATAATGTTTGACACAGAACTGAGACTAATCAAGCTGAATAAATCTTGCTTGCCTTAGTAAGCAGAGCACAGAGCCCTCCTTAAAATTATTTAAAAAATAATATTTTGTACTATATTTATTGGCACATTTAATTACAAATTTATTTTCTCTTACAAAAGTCTGATATTTTTTTAATAATAGGCAATTCGGGACTATATATGTAATTTATACAATTTAAGAAACATTAGTAGTATATCCTACTATTCAAATTATATTGTTTTTAAGTAAATCAATTAATAATTATAGTGAATAAATTAATCAAATCAAGAGAAACAGATATCTACAATAATTCAATAATTTTTTTTTAAACTAGAATTTGTGAATGTAATTAACAGTTTTAAATCTGAGAATAATTTAAATTTATTTCCCTCAAGAGTACATAGCATTTTTTAAGTTGTCAAAAAAAGCTTTAAAACTTGTAATTATAAATGTAATAATCCTCAATAAACAGTCTTTTAACTTAAAACCCTAAGAGGATACAGTAATTCATTGCTTGTATTTTACAATATTTTTTCATAATAACACATTTTCTAAATAAAAGCATTACCGAGAAAAAAATAGACATCATTTGAACACAATTAATTATATTAAACAGGATAAATACAAAATTATGACTCATCGGTCACATAATGCGTGCGGATGTGAGTTTCCAACCATAATGACTTCTAGTACTATTAATAATTACAATTTTATAATAATTAATGTAATTTCATTAGTTACATTTTATTTAAATATGTTGTTTCCAATGGAGTATGTTTGCAATAATATTATTAGTGTCTGTTATACATTTTTTCAACTAATCCATAAATTTTATTTCATACGACTTATAATATATTCAATATATATATTATTTAAAATTGAAATGCCCCACTAGTTGTGGAAACCAAAACTTATAATGTGATATTAATGAGTTTTACTATTCTATTTGTTCCAAACTTCTACAATGACTCACTCTTTATGGTTAACAAATTTGTACTTTATTAAGTTGAAATTACTTTCTCTTTACACAATTATTTTTTAAGTTTATTAGAGCACTGAAACAATATTATTTTCTTTGACGTATAGGCTTAATATACTAATGACTATACAAATTTTAATTGGTATTCTCTCTCTCTCTCTCTCGGGTTAAAGAGAGGTACCTGGCTAGTTAAATATGCAATCACTTAATATTACACTTAAAACTACTACAAAGAAATATTACAAACTAAATTATTATTATTAAAAAAATGTTCACTATTATATATATATATGGCCAAATCGAAGTTAAATTAAATGTTCTCAAGTCTATTAATTTAGAAGATCAAATTTCTGGTACTT
>JAGFPH010017191.1:0-18062 GCA_018207615.1 Philaenus spumarius
TTTAGTATAAAACATTTTATTTAACAATTATTTTCCTAGCTACTTAATTAAGTGCGTTTTTGCACACTCGCAGCAGTGTGCGAACTAAATTACATGTGTTCAGCGTCAAGTAAAATTATTTGTTTTACTCTTTTTTTACTTTACCTTAAAGTAATACTTTAGCCTACGTCAGCTATTTACTTTGCACCCTAGGACGTAAAAAACCTAATGCAGGATGTTCTGAAAATGTTGATTGTTGTGTTACTAATCTCTGTAAACATGTTTTGTTTAGTAAAACAGATCTTTATAAAAACTTAAACACTAACTTATTTAAAATGTAGCTCGTTCTGTGTATCTAGGGTGCAAAGTTTAATTCATGGGGTCAAACTGTGTTTATCTCGTGTGACAAACTCAACTGTGCACCCTAGGTATACAAATGACTATTGTATATACATTTTGTTTTAGAAAGTAAGCTCAATATCACAGAACATAATTAGGTACATCATTTTGTTGAGAAACATTTTATTTTTCCTACAAAAAATACGATTACAAATACTACACAATATATGAGTTCAGAAACAATTATAGCCTAAGAAACATCAGGATCTAATATACAAAATCAAAGACACACATACAAAATCTGGTTCCAATTTGGTGTCTTTCGATATCACAAATTTGTACACTAATGTTCCAGTCGAGAACACCATAGCAATATTGATTGAAATACTACGGAACAACAAATCCATGTCAAATGAAAAAGTAGCTGAACTGTCCAATTTGCTAGACATTTTGTTTATCTTAGAACTATTTTGAATTCAACAATGAGTTTTATAGCCAAAAAAATGGATTAGTTATGGGATGTCATTGTCTAGTATAATGGCCGAAATATTTTAAAACCACTTAGAAAACAATGACATCATGTCGAGTAAGAACAAACACCTGAAAAATATCATGTATTACCAAAGATATGTCCAACGTCAAATCACCAACTTCGTAACCTAACTGAACAGAAAACATCCCTCGTTAAAATTTACAATTAAAACCGAAACGAACAATAAATTATCTGGATCTCACAATAACTAAATCTAACCACAAACACAGTTTCAAAATATAGAGAAAACCTACCCATACAGACCATACAATCCACTCCCCGTCTAACCATCCCATGTCACAGAAAATGACGGCATATAACTGTTTTATTCATAGATTACGTACCAATGCCAGAGACAGATTTTCGTGAATAATTTAATACAATCAAATACATTTCCACCCAAAATTTTCACATAAGCGTCAATCATTGAAAAATTATACAACAAGCAGGAAAGGAAAGACAAAATTAGAAATCTGAATGAAACAAAGAAAAACAAATTTTTGGTGTACAATTATTTTAAGCCGTTTAAACAGATATTCAGAAACCTCCTCCAAAAGCAACAATATAAAATTACCTACAGAACAACAAATAATTTAAAGAGCCACATAAACCCAACTAATAAGATATTCCACATTGATAAATTTGAAGGATCTGGAATATATGAACTATCATGCAGTGACTGTCCAAAGAAATATAAAGGACAGACAGGGAGATTTTTCAAAGAAAGATTTAAAGAACATATAATATTCCATCCTTCAAACAAATTGCACACTTAACAAAGTCAGAATCTAAATACACAGAACACCTTATTCAGGCCGACCATATATATTCTTGTATGCTCTTAAAATATTACACCGTCGTAAAAAGGGCCAGTTTATGAATTCCCTTGAGCAATTCGAGATATACAAGAATCATAAAATTGACAATACAATTTTATGAAAAACTTTACTTCGATTCCAACGCATTGTTCGACACGTTGTTGGAGGTAAGCAACCTCCTCCATCGATAGGGTGATTGACAATCTCGTCCGCAATCGGAATGTTGGGCCCAACCAATCGAAGATTTTTGAATTTACTGTTTTATCTTTTTTAACTGATGTATCGTGTTATTAGTGTGTTGTGTTATTGTACTGTAATGAGTGCTTTGTGTTAATAAGTGACAAAGGATATCCTGCTGAAAAAATACTTGAAAATGACTGAATAGCTGAAACAGTCGTCGTATACGACAGCAAATTGACTATTGTAGACGGTAAGTCAAAATATATTTTTTATATCAATATTTGGAATGGCGACAAACAAACGTTTTGATATAAAACTTCTATAATTCTCTAAATTTTTGCAAGGATACATTCTCTAAATGTTAAATTCGGTTTTTCATGATTTTTTTATATTGAACATCTTTATTGGCAGCCGTTGCATTTGAAATGTTCTAAACTAGATCCACAGTTGAAAATAGTTTAATGCCACATAATATTAAGATCGGTTTGTAATAGTATTTGTAATCGAACTTATTGTAGGAAAAATAAGATGTTTCTGAACAAAAGATTCAAAATGATGCACCTGATTATGTTCTGTGATATTGAGCTTACTTTCTTAAATGGCTATCAATGGCCATCTATTTGCCCAAGCATCTTTCAAATATTTGGCCAGTCTGGGCCAATCCTTGCCATTCAAATACCATTAAAATTCCGTTTGCCTTAATATTGCTTTAGCAAACCATTTTGCAAGAATTCGTTCGAACATGCGACACACAGCTACAGAACGAATTTCACGCTGAAGTGAATTGCACTGTTTTATTTTCATCTAGGTTACACAAAGAACAAAGGCAATTACTGTTTCCAATCTAGGGTTTGTAATTCAAATGAATGACTTCTGATTTAGCTTTTTAATACGTCCTATTGTTGACATATCCAAAGTCAACTTTAAAATATGTTTTTCTCTTAGGTGAAAGTCAACAGTACGGTACAGAGTATAGTATTGCTATTCTTCTCCTCTTTATGTTTCAATATATTGATTTTTATATACAGAACCGTTTTGAGATTATTGATATTGCATTTTGTTGAGTGATAAAATATAGTCTTTTTTATTCTCAAATTAACAATTAACAATTTTATTGTAAAAATTTGATAACATTTTGTTGTTTTTGGAGGAAAATATACATTTGTTGGTAAAATGGTTTGATGTGAAAAAGGTAAAGCATACTCGCCAACGAAAAAAATGAGTTTAAACTCCATACCATTGATTAAACAAATAAAAGAGCACTGTGGCGACAAAATCACACTGATTTAAATAAAACCCCGAACCACAAAACAAGGAACAAAAACAATAACTAAACAACTAAATTGTAAGTTATGTTCAGTACGCATGTACATTTCGATGACATGGTCATCATCCTCAGAGGGTTTTAACACTACTACGTATTAAACATAACTTACAATTTAGTTGTTTAGTTATTGTTTTTGTTCCTTGTTTTGTGGTTCGGGTTTTTATTTAAATTAGTCCATACCATTGATTGACAAGATACTTTTAAATTTATATAAATACAAATGTAAATGTACGTTTTTTTCAAAATCGATAATCTCTGAAAATTCTTAACCGATTGGTTTGAAATTTTGACAGAAACTATCATTTAAATACAAGCTTGTTTTTATATACTTTTTGAAAAAATGCAGCATCTATTAAACATATAAACAACAAAACACTAAATATTTAACGAAAATGTGATCCCCATTTCATATGTTTATTGACTATAATAATAACAGTAATCAGCTGTTTCGTATAATATTTCCATTATCAGCTGATTTAAAACTTAAACCAATTATTTGCATTTCTAACTATTGAGATATTTTTTGTGAACAACGCCATCTGTTCAAGTGAACACAGCACACACTATACTAAATATTTTAGGACAATGGGAGCGCCATACTAAACAATAAATAAATATGTTTATTGTTGTTATTAGAGTAATCAGCTGTTTGCTCTAATATTTCCATTAAGGGTCTGCTGTAGTGGCGGCCATCTTGGATTTTTATCCCAAAAGAGCAATGTTAAATTTCAAACCATTTATTTCGTTTACTTTTTATCATAAAATTGTTTGCAAGGTCTCATTTTAAGCAGTCACAATACGCATCCGTCTTGCAATTTACATTTTTTAAATGCTTTTGATTTATTACGTAATTGACATCTTGTAAGTACAAAGTTTGAATTTTTTTCCTAACACAATAAAAAATTAATAATGAAAAATAAATTGCAAGCCGGATTAGAAATTTTATAAAGAATATCAGTTTTTTTTTTTCAACACTCAATTACAAAAGATAGACTTGTAAAATGTTTTGAAATGAGGCAATGTCAAAGCGTTCAGCTGCAAGAAATTGCACTGTTTAGATAGGGATACAGTGAGAAGCGGTTGCGTTTCCGGTTGCTTTCTAGTTTACTGGAGCAGACCCTTAAGAGCTGATTTCAAACTTTGAAGCAATTAATTGTAATTCTAACTTTTACTTTAGGTTTTTATTAAAGCCTTGCTGGTTCGTTCAACTTTTATTATAACTGCTGTTATAAAATATACAATATAATTGGATTTAACATTATTTACCGTTGTAGCTTTGAGGTTGTTATTAACCCTAAACTTTTATTATAGAGAAAACATAACATAATGATGTGTGTAGAAAGTTCCAATGGGGTTGGCGTGTGGAGCACGCAGGGGTCTCCCCTAGTACAGCAATATTTAGCTAAACATTTTATCAATATTTAATGAAATCATTTTCTTATAAAGATATTTACGATTGTATCAATATTTACTATATAAATAAACTAGCGGGGCCCATGGCGAAGCCAAAGGTTGTATTGTATATTCTGATATATTCATGGAAATGACAATTTTGAGCGGTGACCTATACATAGCTAATGCAAGGCAGAGATTGAAATAGACAAGACCGTCTCCAATAATTCGAAGTACTTCGTGCGTTGTAATTTCACCATTAATATTTAAACAAGCAACATTTAAAACAAATTTTGATATTACCAACTATTACAATGAAAATAATATGTAAAACCGGATCTTTGACTTACAGTAAACCTTTTGTTTGCTTTTACCTAATCTAAAAAACTGTTAGGTTTGAAGAATTCTACCTGATTCTAAATTTGCCAATTAGTTGCAAATAAAAGTGTTTTGGTTAATTGCAAGTTTTTTATCCAAACCAGCCGTTTTATTTATATGTAACAACAGATGTTTGAATTTAATTACAACTAGCTCACCCGTGCGAATATTTCGCATGTTAGCAATTAAATAAATTGATGTAATTAAGTCAATTACGTTTATTTATTTACATTGGATTAATTTGACAACAGTTTATAACGCTTTACGTTGTTTTAATTTGATTGATTTACACGATTAGATTAATTAAACAAACACAAGAGCACTGTGGCGACAAAATCACACTGATTTCAATAAAAACCCAGAACCACAAAACAAGGAACAAAAACAATAACTATACAATTAAATTTCAAGTTATGTTTACTACCCTTATGTACTACTAAAGTACAGGGGGATTAGTAGTGTTAAAACCCTCTGAGGATGATGACCATGTCATCGAAATGTACATAAGGGTAGTAAACATAACTTAAAATTTAGTTGTTTAGTTATTGTTTTTGTTCCTTGTTTTTTTGGTTTGGGGTTTTTATTCAAATCAGTATGATTAGATCTCACTTGCATTTTCATATAGAATTTAAAACAATTAAATAACAGCTGTCTTGTTAGTTAAACAGATTGTTAATAGATAGTGCCTTTCGTTAGGGACCATTACGGTGACTAGATAGATACAGTGCGGCCATTTGAAAGTGGCCGCTATGTTTATCCTAAATATAATGTCATCTGCTCAGAAGTATAATGTAAAGAATAGTGTTGTATCTCTTTGTAATTCTAAGAGAAATTACCTCTTTTTTTATAAAGGGAAAAAATGCGATTTAAATGTTACAGTTTGATATTTATGGTTTATTTTTGCTTTTTGCCTTACTGGACTGGTTATATTTACATAAATACCTTACTTCCTTGTACTGCTGGCAGTCCTGTTTTGATCACTTTCTATACGGCATATTCATGCCTCATACGTGTGTTTGTGTTTTTGTGTTAATGTTTGTGGAGTGTGTATGTATATTTATAGTTTTTGACGCGCGTTAAACAAATGCAAATCATTTTTAAAATTTGTTTACAAACGGTTTGAAAATACCTGAAAAATACGTTTGAAAAAACGTACGTCACCGTATAGAAAGTGATCAAAACAGGACTGCGAGCAGTAAAAGAAAGTAAGGTATTTATGTTGATATTTATATTGAAATTAAATAATAAATAATGTGTTTCTTCTTAGAAAGTGTATTCTGTTATTTCGTGCAAAAAGATGTAACAAATATAATATAAACAGATATGAATTCGGGATAAACATGGCTACCGGCCATTAGGGAAACCAGACCTCACTTGGCCACACTGTTTCTATCCAGTCACTGTAGGGACCATGTGAACTATCTAACTAACAGCTGTGATGTCCCTTTCGTTAGGGACCATTATGGTGACTAGATAGATACAGTGCGGACATATGAAAGTGGCCGTGTTTATCCTAAAAGTAATGTCATCTGCTCAGAATTATTATATAAAGAATAGTGTTGTATCTCTTTGTAATTATAAGAGAAATTATATCTTTGTTTTTTTTATATGAAAGGGAAAAAATGCGATTTATTTGTTACAGTTTAATATTTATATTGAAATTAAATAATACAAATTGTGTTTCTTCTTAAAAAGTGTATTATGCTGTTTCGTGCAAAAATATATAACAAATATAATATAAACAGATAGGAATTTTGGGGTAAACATGGCTGCCGGCCAATAGGAAACAATACCTCACTTGGACGCATTGTTTCTATATAGTCACTGTAGGGACCATTATGAACTACCTATCTAACAGCTGTCATGTTAGTTAAACAGATTGTTAATAGATGGTGCCTTTCATTAGGAATCATTTGAAGTATAATATAAAAGTTTTTTTAATCAATGTTTGTAATAAAAACATGAATTTTAAGCTGTTTGTCTATTTTTCGTCAATAGCAAGGAACGTAAGCTTTAAAATTATGATTGAAAAAATATTTTTTTTAAGAACTAAGGGAGTTATCACCTAGCGATAAAAACAATTTCTAAACAATAATATACCAGGTGTTCGAAAAGTTTGGAAAAGGTTTAATATTTCGTATATAAGGAAAATTTAAAGGTAGATGTGATTGAGTGACCTACTCTATGTAAAAATACTATTTTATTAGGATTTCAAAAAAATTATCCGCCATCTTGGATCTACCATTTTGAATGAAACTTTTTTTTTAATTTTGAAATTTGATAAATGATATTTTGAGTATTTCAAATGTTTGAGTTACCGCCATTTTTATTTTTTCAAAATGTATTTCGAGTGGATCAACCAAATATCTTTGTGTGGGATATCGTTTTAAAGCTTATTCAGATCTAAATTCAAAAAGAATAATAATAAATACTTAAAAAATAATAGTAGGGTACAGAAAATTGGGCAACATCGGAAAACACGGTTCGTTGTTTTTTGGCCGCCACTTTTAGTCGATTAAAGATATAGATGTACAAATTTCCCCGTTGGTTTTCTCTTGAAAATCTACATCGAAATGATGTATTATATGACCACCTTCCCGTTTAAAAAAACAAAGTTACATTAAAAATGGCTGGTCCAAGAGGGCGGATAATTTTTTTGAAATCCTAGTATTTTTACATAGAGTAGGTTCCTCAATCACATCTACCTCTAAATTTTCCTTATATACGAAATATTAAACTGTTTCAAGACTTTTCGAACGCCTGGTATAAGGAAACGGTTAGCATTTTTCGTTGATTTATAGTTGTGTTTGATTTTAGTTTGTTAATCTAACCAAAACAAGCTGGTGGTTGTGAAGAATAAAAACTGATTCTAAATTTGCTGAATTTAAGTTGGTTGCTATGGTAATGAATACAAACTAACATGTGTTGCTGAGCTTTTGATCTGAACAGCTGATTTATCCGTTTCAGGGCTGAGCGTGATTCCCCCGTCTTTCCACTATTTTAAAGTTATTAAATACAAAATTTGCAAAATCCTTCTTGCTGTGCGTCTATGACCCCATTAAAATATAAACCTAAATTTTCGTATTTGTTTGCTTATGTACTTTTCGCTCCTCGTTGATTATATGCCAGTTAGTCAGGACAAAGCATCTTACATAGTATATTAATATTTGTATTAACTTGAGAAGCGAAACACTTTGTTGAAGATCGATTCTACCAACAATTCGATTATTTAATCGCAGTAGTTTCCCGAGCTCCAGTAACGTATACAGTAATCAAAGTACACCTAACCACGTGCATCACTAAAGCTGGTTTCATTATAGTTGGGCCGAGTAACAGTTTTGTTTGTGTTTCTGTTGTATTCTATCAGTAGTATCCAAAATAGATTGTCTACAAAGTTTCGATACGCTTTAATTGTATTCTATGAGCCTTCATGTGGGATAATTTCAGTACAATCGTTGCAGTGGGACCCCCGTCAGGAACGAAGTTCATCACGCCTTTTCTAGGTCAGGCTTAGACTGATGAACCAGCATTTTATTTTTATTGAATGTATTTACTATGAATGGACATTTAACTGTGTTTACCATCTTAGCTTTTAGGTTATAATTAATTCTACACCTTTATTATAATAACATTAAACTTATGGAAATAGTAATACTTGTATCAAAATACAAAACTGTACTAACTTACTTTTGTAAGTTTGTATTACATATACTTTCCATTTCTTGAATCTACACTACAGAATTACATTAGTCAAATAATTTAACTCACTTTTAATTGTTAATACCAGCGCTTGACGATAATATCCGAACTACGCCGGACGGAACCGAATGTCTCCTAACTTAAATTGATGAACCAAAACATTTGTTTCTTGAATGTATTTATATACTTTACCATAGCAATCGATTGGATAACGGTTTTTCGTTGCGCTTTAGATTTTCTATTTGTCAACTGTTGAGTATTCATACTTTAAACTAGGTAAACTCACCTTTAACCATTACGTCAACTGTCTCCCGTAATTTTGACCGGTCCGGCAAGGGTGGGGATCTGTCGTTGAAAGTATGCTTAACAAGTCGCATCAATGTATAATAAAATAATCGCTACGCATTTTAAGAAGAATATTTTATGTTCGTACCGCAACTAGTTTTATTTACCGTTATTGTCAAGTTTGACATTTTAGTTATATTTCAGTTTAATTGTTTTCTTTCCGTAAGTGTCATCATAGTCATAAGTTAGTGTACTTTAATTATTAATTGCACTAGTTGGCCAACTCGCGGAGTGCATCACCACGTGTATCTTCATTTTACCACAAGAAGCGTCTTCACAACAACAAGAGTGAGTACAATAATTACAGACATTAATTTAGCTATGGTGACACATTATTTGTAATATTTTCAATAACTGACATTTATTTTACTTTGGTCCTCCGGAATATAACGACTTTAGTCGTAACAGTGCCGCTATGTCTTATCGCTATCAAGCACAACTGCTACATTAATACAACTCCTACGGATTCGCAATTAATAAATTTTCCGCATTTTTCCAAATACGTAGTACGTTGTCCGAATGTAAACAAAGTTCACAAACAAATCATACGAAGGTTTTTACTGCGTGCGTAATAGAGCCAACCCAAATTATGCCTGAGCATACATAATTAAAAATACCCTATCTGAAATAATTGGTACAATAGCAATTTATCGTTCTTATTTTGTTCATAAAACGTCTATTTATAAAATAATGAAATCGGTCGTGGGACTGCCGATAGAATTGAACACTGTCATGAATATAAATCGTTGGTTTTATTGGTGTAGTCCGAAATGTTTTCGTTATTTTAATTGTTTTTGTTATGATTATTATTATTTTATCTACAGACTATATACATTCATGTTTATGTTATTTTATAGATTTCAATTTTAAATGAGACAAGATAAAAATAACGATCAAATTTTAGATTAAACCAATGTGACCAACGATTTGTATTCATGACTGTTTTCATTTCTGTACTGAACCAACACAGGTTTCTTGAAAATCTTCGAGAAAGGCTTACATTATTATAATTTTAATTCATGTTGTTAAATATTATAGTATAGGCCTATACTGAACAAACACGTGTTTCTTTAATGCATTTACATTCGTTATCATAGAAACCAAGTTAGGAAATTTAGACATTTAAAAATGTGAAAGCACTTAAGTACATTTCAGAGGTACCACAAAGTACGCTAATTTACCATAACTTAAAAAAATATATTTCATTCGTAGCGTGACGTTGCTAAATCCATGCAGCTATTGCGTTTAAGAGGCCGCAGGACTTGATTTAAAAACCGCCTTTTAGTTTCCAAAGTAAGCACCAGAGTCGCTCTCTACAAGTTTGTCCGTATCACTGCTTGGAGCGCTGCCTGCACAAAGTGAGGTTGCACAACCCTCGACTGTCTGCTTGACCTTCAGCCGTAATAGAAAAATATGATAGGAGGGGGAGAATGCTTACAAAATTTAGGTTCGTCCATAAGAATCGCGTAGCGTTGACATTATTATACTCTGCATACAAACTGTAAGTTGGCTGTCGGGCCAGCCAGCTACCTGGGTTTGACCCGTGTAATCAATCACCCTGCTCTCGCAGTTCTTCTACCTACTAGTACTGTACTTCTAATACATTCATTAACTTTTTTATCCGACTCATAATTTGTAATTCTACATATAGTATAATTTATGAGTAAGTAAACAAATAGGAGGAATGATATCAAACACGATGTGTTTTGTTTGAAAAACAATATTGTCTCATCTAATTTATTCAGCAAAAACATCAATATGTAAAATTACCCAAAAGAAATTTTGTTTATATCTGAAAATCATACCATAAATAAGTTAACTATTATTTTACAGGCCGTTTATTAAAAACTTTATCAACAGTTTAGGAAAATATGCAAAAACTTATAAATAAATACACATTGAAAATAACAACAAATATTTTACAAACTGTAGACTGTACACTAAATTACAATAAATACTTCTTCAAGCCAAGGTAAGTAAAACATTTGTGCTAAAATAGCATTTCAATTTCTTTAATAACTTTTTAGTTTACTAAGTGGGGTGCTTACATTTAGATATAGGCTACATAGCATTCACATATAATATTAACTGATTGTTTTTTTTAAATAACACTAAAAGTTTATAGCTAAAAATTTAGATTTTTATTTCTGTTACTTTACGAATCAAAAATACAATTTCGATAAATCTCTGATAACACTATCTAAACACATGTGTACCTCTAGCACACAGGGAGTGCGGGTAGAGGCCAGGTCAAGTCACCTCACACTCTAGAGCGCAGGAGATTAGAAACGACCATATTTCTGTTCATTAGTCACCTAGTGAATAATGGATCTTTTTTAGTCGAAAAATGTTAATTATAAGTAGTATACAAATATATTTAGGTACCTAAACAATCGTTTATTATTAAAACAATCGTTTCATAATATTAAAAGACCTTTGCCATTTAGTGTCCCATGGTTAAACAAAATCTCATTCGATTAAAACAGCTTTAATAAATTATATTTATAATGAATATGCGAATGTATGTTAATCATAAAGTATAATAACAATACAGTTTACGTATTTTCTTTTAATCCCAAATTTACAACAATTACAATATATTATAGAATGCTTGGTATCACTTTTCTTGTAATTATGTGTACAATTTATATTTATTAAACATTTCTAGAAAAAATTACAAATAATTCGACATCGCAGATGAACAGCTGAGTTGAGAAAATTTCAAAAATTAAGTTTATATATATGGTTTAATTTTTCAACCAACTACATATTTAGGAAATTGGTCTACTCATGACGCGACGGCCCTGAACAGCTGCCTGTGTGTACGATATATATCGGTAAAATTTGTTTGCACCTAAGCCTCCAGCTTCGACTCACGCGTTCCTTCGTTCCACTCGCAGTGGAAAAACACGCTTTGCGAGTTTGCACCTCGACCTTGCGGCCTCGGGCTATGCTTCACTTCGCTCGCAAACTACAAATTCTGCCGTCGATATCGGATTAGAAGATGCCCCCACGGTAAAATCCACCACCTGGATTTGAACCGGGTACTTTTATGGTATTTTACGTTTTGATCGATTTTGGGGGAACCAAGCGTGCTATAAAAGGTCGTGTAAAAAACAAAGGTCGTGTACAACTAACATGTGTACCAAATTTGGACTAAATCGGACTTAAAATTCGGCCCATAGAGTGCGAACACATATATATATAGTACATATATATAATTTTTAATGACACCCTAAACGTGTTCTGGGGACCATGATCGGTGCTCATTTACTACTCCCGACCTTGAGTCTTTTCATAAGGGTCACTGCAATAGGTCATTTTTCCTATGGAAATTAGTTAATAAAAAAAAATAAAAAGTTTGATTGGGAAAGCCCATTAGGTAGTGTAGAGGAAATACGGTCGGTCCTAATCAGCTGCGTTTGTGTGTGTTGAACTTACCTGGCCTCTACCTGGACTCCCTATTGCTATAGTTACATACAAAATAATGTCTATTTCATAAAATATTTTCTTAGGCCCTACATATAATTAACATTTAATTTTTTGAAAGCCAATAGGGCGAAGCCCTGTGGCGGATTTGTTTGAGAAACAAACTTGACCGAGATTTTGG
This sequence comes from Philaenus spumarius, assembly GCA_018207615.1. Lineage (NCBI taxonomy): Eukaryota > Metazoa > Arthropoda > Insecta > Hemiptera > Aphrophoridae > Philaenus > Philaenus spumarius. The sequence continues at coordinate 12,600 of JAGFPH010017191.1, forward strand.
TATGAAGAAGCTATGTAACAGATTTGGGCTCTATTCATGAACGCGTAATGAAAGCCAAAGGGACAAGACTTATGCCTACAGACGGACAATAAACCCCTAACCTACTCTCTGTAAATGAGTGGGCTTCATTCACTTCGTGCAGCCAATCATATCACTGTGACACTAGATTTTGGTTTTCTTGCTTAGTTTTCGCCCTAAAAATAGAAGGTATACAGGTGATTTTTAATTTATTACTATATTAATAACTAAGGGAAACCCCTGCGTGCTTCGCGCGCCAACCCCGTTGGAACCTTCTATACACATAATCATGTTATGTTTTCTTTATAATGAAAGGGTATTAATAATAATAACCCCAAATCTAAGACGGTAAATAATGTTAAATTAATGTTAAAATCAAATTATTTCTTATATTTTATAACAGCAGTTATAGGCCCTAATAAAGGTTAAAAGACCATTAAGTCTACGCTTTAATAAAAACCTAACCTAAAATTTAGAAATACAAAGTTTGAAATTAGCTATTAATGGAAATATTACAGCAAACAGCTGTTATCTGTTATTTTATTCAATTAGTTGCTATGGTAATAAATGTAAATACATGTGTTGATTTATTAGTCTAGGCCTAACCTAAGAATATTTTCCTACTAAATTTACAAATATTTAAATAAAAAAAAATGTTTTTATTGAAATGAATTATAGCCTATGTTACTCAGGGATAGTGTAGCTTGTTATTAGTAAAACTATTTTTTCAATCGGTTCAGTACAGTTCCAGAGATTACCCCCTACATGCAAACAAAACACAAAAAACTTTACCTCTTTATAATCTTACTTATATAATTCAGTCCATCCTTAAACGTTTGGTAACCCTATTGATATCTATTTCTGAAGATCTTCCTGGCCGATTTTAGTGCTGTTTGTTTTGCATGACAGATAATGTTGTCATTACTATAAAATTTACGAAATCGATTTGGTATTTCAGGCCAAGCACTTTGAAATAAACATTTTTAGTCTCTTGAAATTTTTTCTAAAAACTCTTCCTTTTCGAGATATTAGCAACTTTATGTCGATTTATTTCAACACGTTTAGGGCCGCCATTTTGTTTTGGGTGGTCCGATTTTTATTTTTATTTAATTGTAATCACATCACAACACAACATAGAAACTTTGCCAAGAACAGAACAGCGAGGGTAGCTCGTAGCTGGCGACTGACAATCTTCCTCTTCCTTACCAAACTACGCTAGTGGCATCTGACGGACACCGGCTAAACTACTGCGGCTCTAGGCGACATTCACAATTTGTAAGGTGTTTTACAATCGATAAAAAATAATTCTTTACATGAATTAGTTCCAAATTCTTAAGTATCAAATTAACAAGTAATAAATATTCTTAAAAATGGCGTAGGTTTGAAAATTTTAGGTTTAGAAATGCAGGTTTTGTAGTTGAATGCGTTTTGTATATAAATGCTATATTTCTTATGGGAATTCAAAATACGTATTTCATTCAAATAAAATCTGAATAAAATGTATTAAGGACAATGACTTAGGTTAAAATGAACCTATAATACTACTTAATCAAACTACTATAACAGATTTTGGAAAAAAAATTTTTTATGATTTTAATTAAGACAAATGTAAATCCACCCCATGTTAAACTGAGCAGCGGAGCCATGGGCTGCCTGGCTGAGTCCTGCCGCCTCTTAAGGTTTTGAATTTACCACTCACTGCCTGTTTTATTTAGTCAATTTCATCTTATTTTACCATCAGCCGTTACATTAAACTTGTGGTTTATATTAGCACATTTGTAAAAGAACGAAGAAGAAGAAATCATCGACGGATTTAAAAACGCAAAGCGTCTTACTTTAATATTTTATATTTACCTTATCCAAAAAGTGCTCGGTGAGCCTAAAAAAGTTTTCACTTCAAAATATACGAGCAGTCAAATAAAGTTAAAATCTAAACATACTTAGTTGAACGATGTGGAATCGCTCCTACCATTCCCGCTTCTCACGCTGTCAACGGGAATAATAAGACTTAAACTGTTAAACGGTATACAATTAATTCAAGTATATTATTAGGAATGCTTTAAATCCTATTAAGTTGAATTTACCTCCTTAGTAATAGCACATTTTCCAACACTGTCCATGTACAGACAAAAGAAAGACAAATTGTGATAAAAAAATGACAAGTGAAAAAGACAATTGCTACTAAAAGTGAGTAAATGTAGTAAAATTCTATGTTTTTCATATAGCTTCGTATTTGAGGGACACAATACTATACATTATATACAGTTGGTGTTATACATAATTCAAAATGAATCGATACACACACAAATTTAATACCAACATTGTATATTTGTATTTGGAGGTTTAGTCATTCGCAATTTTTTTTGTAAAATAAAAACCACAACAATAATCACAAAAAACTCTCAATTTATGTAAAACAACATAAATCAACATAAATAACATTATGGGATGTCCCATCTCGATTATATTTGTCAAATATTTAAGCCCGTCGCATTGCATTGAAATACTGCATAAACTGAGGAATTATATATTGGGAATCATACAGGGTGTTTCGTAATTATTGTCACGTATTTTCCGGGATTGTTCCTGGGTCCAAAGTAAATATCAAATCACTGTTCGTTTGACTGGAATCATTTCGGTTGTCCTACTGTGACCAAAATGTTTTGTTTTTTTTAAATGCATATTTATAAAATTACGGAATGAAATAATACCAAATTTGTATCAACCTTTTGTGTTTGTATTACCTACATGGGAAAAAAATTATGTTGACTTGACTTCAATATTTTCAAAATTGCGGCCGTTTAAAACTTTGAAACGGAAATAACAAAAAACTAAAGCTTTCTCGAAATAATTCCAAGAATAACTTTATTTATCAAATTTAGTTCCTTATCAATTAAATTTTTAGTTTTTGAAATTGGTTTAAAATAACGGATTTATGGCATTTTTCGCCAGACAGTGCACGCCTCCATCGGGGATGATGTCTAGGATCGGATGGCAATGCCACAATGGAATAAAATAATTAATATTTTTATTGTAATAATAATTTTAATCAAATAGTTTTCATTTATTTTGACAAAGAATGCTTTTTGTTTACACAAATTTTATTAAATTTAAGTACTTTTAAAAGTTGCCTTTATTACTAAACTGTATGTTGCAAAATTTTTATTGGAAGATTATATTTAACTTAAGAGGCAATACCCTCAGCGTTTGCGTAACTTTCCATAATCTATACTAACATTAAAAAGAGGTCAAATTAGTTTTTTTTTTGTTTGTTTGTATGTAGCGGGTAATCTCTGAAACTACTGTACCGATTGAAAAAATTGTTTTACTAATAAAAATCTACACTATCCCAAAGTAATATAGGATATAAATTCATTTTGAAAAAAACATTTTTTATATCAATGTTTATAAATTTACTCGGAAAAATTCTTAGGTTAGGCCTAGAATGGATAAATCAATACATACATTTACATTTATTACCATAGCAACCAATTGAATAAAATAACAGATAACAGCTGTTTGCTGTAATATTTCCATTAATAACTAATTTCAAACTTTTTATTTCTAACGTTTACTTTAAGTTTTTATTTAAGTGTAGACCTGAACCTTAATAGTTCTTTTAACTTTTATTATAACTGTTGTTATAAAATATACGAAATAATTTGATTTGAACATTTAACATTATTTACCGTTTTAGCTTTGGGGTTATTATTAATCCTACACCTTTATCATAAATAAAACATAACATGAATATGTGTACAAAAGGTTGCAAAGGGGATGGCGTGCGGAGCACGCAGGTATTTTCCATAGTTAATTAATAAAGCAAACACAGTTTTAACGCGAAAAATTTAATACTACATTTTTTCTAAAGGCAATATTATGGATACAGTATTATTTGTTGCAATATTAGATAGAATAATAATAAAGTAAAAAAAAAAAAACAGAATCAGCTGGTGCCGATTGTTACTATATCATCACAAACTCAAGACAACAAAGACAGACAAAATATCTCAAATCAGCCAACGAATCAGCTGTTTGTTAAACAAATGGCAAGATACAGTTTAGTATTAACTAAATTAACTTTTAAAAGTACTTACCAACAGCATAAACATTAAAATTATTTGGTTCAATCCTAGACATTGCCCCAAAGAGGGGCGTGCAATGTCTGGCGAAATGTGCCTTAAGTCAGTTATTCTCTAACCAATTTAAAAAACAAAAAATCCTATCGATATGGACCTAATTAGCTAAAAAAAGTAATTCTTGAAATTTATTCTCGAAAGTGCTAGTTTTTCGTTATTTTCATTTTAAATATTTAAATGACCGCCATTTTGAAAATATTGAAGTCAAGTCAACATAACGTTTTTCCTATGTAGTACTAGGAATACTATTACAAAGGATTGATACAAATTTTGTACTCATTCGGTAAATAATTGTTTAGATATGGACTTTTTAATAAAAAAACATTTTGGCCACAGTAGTACAACGGTAATGATTTTAGACAAATTACCCGTGATTTGGTGTTTAGTTTGGACAAAGGAACAATCCCAGAAAATATGTGACAAGAGTTACGAAACACTATGAATAATACTAGAGAGCTCAGACCCTGCTCAAGACTTCTCTTTCACCCAATAACTTTCCCCTTCTTTCTAATCTTTTCTCCCTATTTAAAAACTCTTGCCCCCGATCAGTTTTTCCAGTACAGTCTTACTTTTATATTTTCTTATTTAAAAATGCAACTCCGCGACTTACTTCATTTCTAATTACTCAACTTTCTACTCTATATTACTGTCATATTACCTAATTGTGCTTGCTATAGATGGATTTATTAGACGGCGACCTATTTTGAGTACTTGTGCGAGAGAGAAGGAGATAGTGGCGAGAGAGGGTATTCCAACCCCCACACTACTTCCCCTCCCCACTCGCACCACCACTTTCCCTTAATGTGGCAAACTAAGCAGAGCACCGGCCGGCATGTCGATGGTGGTGGGGGACCTTCAACTACCTCCCCTATATGCGCCAGATTTTTCGCGCAGGACGCCGTTAAATAAATCTATCAATAGTACATTTCTACTATTGTTAAACATCTCTCAACAGTGTTATCGTCCAACAAAATTACCCAATAGTTCGTTTTATTTCGTAACAGTAGGTTACAGTCAAGGCAATAGCCAGGAAAACCTTTCGGGAGGGATTTGAATTTAAACCCTTTGAACACGTTCATTGCTAAGGACGTACATAAGAGTTTGACACTGAACACCATAAGAAGCGGCCGACGCTCAGTGCTTTGCACGCCAATTTCCGTATTGGGAGTATTTTCAATACACAATGCATTGAGTGCTTTGCAAACCAACCTCCGAATTGGAAGTATTTTCAATACACAATGCATTGAGTGCTTTGCACGCCAACCTCCGAATTGGGAGAATTTTCAATACACAATGCATTACGTAC
>JAGFPH010017192.1:0-18060 GCA_018207615.1 Philaenus spumarius
GTGTTCCAGTCTACTTTTCATTTGTGCTGCATATCTGCCTTCAATAAGAGTGTACATAACATCAACTTTACAACCATTCATGACAACAGCAGCTCATACGCCAATTTTATTTGTTCTTTAATCAGTTTGTATAGCCTAACAATTTTAAATTAGCAAAATAAATGCTATTTCATAACTTTTTTAAAATTACTTTTTGGACGGAGTCGACAATTATTGCATTTGAAATATTTTTTGGAAGGAACTCGATAAACATCAGTAATTGTTTGAAGATAGTGAAAGCAGTTATTACAATATTCTCCTGAAATCTGGTCCTCTATGAACCATGGGGCCCGGGATAAATGTACACTTTCTCCTTCCCCTTGTAAGATGTTTACAAAATGTTTTACAAGATGTTTTACTCTGTACAAAATGTTTATTTCAGGAAACGTAAAAACACAAAAACCATTTTAATGAACAAAAAAGTTCAGAAGAAAATGGATCTTAAATATTTATACTGTACAGTGCTGGAAACACTGCTCATAAACTAAACGAGAAACGTATACAATCATAATGACACACTCTGATAATAAGAAACACTGAAGCCCCAACCACAAGTTCGGTGAATAAAGTACACAAATAAACTGAAACACAGAAATAGCCGTTTCTACCTGGCTTTTTGAAACAAGTCCTCGGCGTGGTCACTCATGATTGGTTGATCTACCTAAGGTGGGGAAAGGAGGAGTATTGGTCTGTTTAGTTTATAGTTTCATTCTTGTTAGCTTTAGTTTAGATTTATATCCCTCCGATGATGGTAACTTGGTTACTGAAATGTACATCAGGGAACTAGAATAGCTATATTAATAAATGTGTTTTAGTTTATTTGTGTAGATTATTCACCGAACTTGTGGTTGGGGCTTCAGTGTTTCTTATTGTTTAAATTCACCACAGTACTCATTGAACATCTACACACTGACAGACAACCGTAACTTACAAAAACAATGACTCAACAACATGTTATAACTTGCACAAACCCTTTTATTTGTATTTATATTTTGTCTCATATAGGTAAAATGTTGCGGCTAAATTATTTTGAGTTATAGTATTTTTTGGTTTATGAAGGTTTTTTCGAGAGAACGGTAAAATATTTGTGTTATATGATTACCAGTTTATCCAGATAAAGACCATGGTATTTGACTATCTTGAAAAAAATTTATTTCAGGCAATGTTAGCTCTTAAACCAAAAAACAAAACTTCCATTTTGTAGGCTACAGTTTTTTAAGTAATACTTATTAAGATTACCAACCCATACAGTTCTTTCCATTTATCCAACCTACTCCTACAATCCATTATTCAATATGAAATAATGTCTTATTGATTTTGTGGAATTACAAATTACTTTTAAAAAAACTGACATATTTTTCCTAATGCGACTTGTATTGAATCAAACACCAAATGCATCCATCTTATACATAAAATTAACCTACTTAGTTGCAATAAAATACAAGTAAAACAAGAACAACTTCCTATTGTTTAATGATAACCATTTATTGAAACAGACTGTTCAGAATGACATCATGATTTTAAATTCTGACTGTACCAGCTTATAATAGAATGTGATCAGTAAATTAACCGAGGCATGCTCTATCTAATAGGCACTAATAAATCCCAAGGTCAAATGAAAATTTACAAGAGTGATCTAGGCTTGTAATTTGATTTAATTATTTTACATGGCATCTCTCTAATTGGCTTACTCAATCTAACTTTGATAGCTTTATGATAAAACTTACTTTTAATTTTGCATTATCAACAGAATTTGAATTATTAACATACTGTCAATAATAATGTATAGGACTGTTTATAACTTACAAACTTAAATAAAAGGTAAAATAGATAATTTTTGTCTATCACTTTTACGCTTTTCCATATCGTTTTTTATTAGCAAAAAATATTTACTTTAAAATAATAACAAATAATAGAATTCCATGAATTTCTCAGTAGAGATACAAGAGTAAAATATTATTTTAAATACCGTAAGTGTTTTTATCGTTTTAAGGTGAAAAGAAAACAGTGCTTGGAAAAACCTTGCAGCCGAATTTTCAAAGAAAATAAGAGGTATAACACTCGACTAAACTTGAAAACGGTTGGTCGGAGGAGGGTAGGACTCTGGTTCTTTACGTTTCAGACCATTTGGAGACGATACCCAAAATTCATGAATTTACTTATACAGTAAGCCCTCGATAATCTGGCACACTCGGGGATCCGTGGATGCCGGATTATCGAGGTCTTCCTTTAAAATGGTTTAAACAGAGAATAAACTATAAATAAACGCATATGTACTATATAAACATAATATATATTATTGGGTTGTTAAAGAGTTGTTACAACAAACAAACAAAAACATTACGATACATAAAATAAAAACTGAACTAAAAATTATGTTTCTTAAAAAAAAGTACATAAACGTACATGTACTATATACTACAATATACGTATGTATTATGATTGGGTTGTACAACATTGTTAAAGAGTTAAACATTTCACCTTTAAGTACGTGGTAGGGGTTTGCTATTTTTACTCCAGCCTGTCACAAATTCTTCGAACACCTTTACTTCCAAACCGTGCAAAGCTGTTTTAAATCGAACAACTATTTACAAGAAATTCAATGTATCTTTTTCCAAAGACTTCAATTTGTACAAATAATCTTCATTAAGTGGAATACATTCAACAAAATACTGTCAGCAACGAAACTTTTAAACGGTCCATTTAACCGGAAATGTTTTTAAAGGACGACGAGAGCACATTGTTTTGAATCGGATCGATTTTTAGGAGAAATGTTGATTGAAATTTTTGTTTTGGACAAGTTTATTGAGCAGTAGATTTTTACACACTGTTTTTGACGGATTCAGAGCCAACAGACAGTGAAGACCGGGCTTAAATCACTCAATAATTACAAAAACTGACGTTTTTAATGAGTGCCAATTTTCAAGATGATGGATGCCGGACTATCGAGTGCCGCATTATCGAGATCTTACTGTAGATGTTTTGTTCCCAGATTGATAAGTGGTAGTAAGTACAGGTATGCTTCAAAATTGGTGATTTTTTAGTTAAAGAGTCCTAGTAGATTGTTCAGTTTTTTGTTTTTCAATCCGATTCAAAATGGCGGAGTGAAACCGTTTAATAGTTTTTGGGTAAGGATTTGAGGAGTATATAAGTATATGTTTTCCCCCCATCTTGATAAGTGGTAGTAAATATACTTCAAAATTGCTGAATCTTTGGTCTTGTAGGATTTCCCAGACACAGATTTTTCAATTTGACGCAAAATGGCAGCCTATTTGATTCAATCCAAATTGGCAAAGTCAGAGCGAGGAAATCGCATGATTTCTCCCACTCATAAGCCCGAGTACGAATTATGAGTTACATCATTCGAAAGCAATTAAATTTACTATAATCCTGTGCAACGGTATTTTTGGTACAGTTCCCGGAACAATGAACAAAATTCATAGGAATCTCCCGATAATAGTCCGGTCAATTTAGACCAAAAAATAAGAGTAAAGCTACATAAATTCCCACCAAGCTGAAAATAAGTAAGATTGTTAAAAATATGATTAAAAATTAAATTTGAAAGTTCCCCATCTTTTCCCTCAATGGAAAAAATTTTATTGAAGGTCAAAGGTCAAAAAAATGAGTTTTTCGTGATTTTCAGCAAAACGGTAAGTTTTATCATAAAAATACTTCAGAGAAAAATTGTAGATCATAAAATTATCTACAACAAATGTATCAATACATTTTTTCCTACGAGCCACCGTTTTTGAGACATAACGATTCAAAAAGTTGTAAAAGTTGTAATCGTCATAATATGCATGAGTACGCCACGTATATACATATCTATAGCTGTAATATATGTTAAAATATTTTTCTATCGGTCATTGTAACTTACACTTATAATATAAAATATACATAAGATATAACTATAAAAATATCAGGTAAAATGAAAAAACTGTCGTATTTGATGGCTATAATGATTGCACGAGAAATACCAAAGCTGCAGAACAACGTCGTCGAACTTTAGCAACATCTACATCAATTGATATTTTATTTTATGAAAATATGACAGTTCCAACCACTCAACAAAAATTTCTTACAAATACTCACAACAAGTCTCGGTTCATTTCAATGTTGAAAGAAAAATTTACTGCTGAAAATATATTGGTAAAACAAGCTAATAATGATGCTGATGTATTGATAATTGAAACAGCAATAGAACAATTCAATTTGACAAATACAACTATTGTTATTGGTGAAGATGTAGACTTACTCGTATTACTCACTGCTCGAACTCCAACTGAAAAAACTATTTTCTTCTTAAAACCAGGAAAAGCTCAACATCAATCGGAAATATATTCATCAAAAAGTTTATCTACTTTTGCAAAGTGTCAAAATCATGTACTATTTTTACACGCAATAACTGGCTGTGATACAACATCTGCATTTTACAGAAGGGGTAAAATAACAGTTTTCAAAATGTTTGAAAAACAAAATTTAGTTCAATGTGCTGAAGCTTTTAAAAATAGTAATTCAACTCGACAAGAAATTATCACTAACGGCATTCGCTTTCTTCTTTCTATGTACGGAGCTCCTAAAAAAACTACCTGCTTAGATAAGTATAGATATGCATGTTTCGTTAAAAATACTAAAAGTAAAAAACAAGTACAATTAGCTTGTCTTCCTTCAACCTCAGTTGCTGCTCATCAACATCTTTTTCGGGTATATTACCAAGTTCAAGTGTGGCTTGGTTATCAGCTAGACCCTACAGACTGGGGTTGGAAGTTGGTCAACAATTCATTAGAACCAGTCCAAAATTTACTTCCACCTGCGCCGGAAAAACTGCTGAACACAATTTTTTGCAACTTCAAAAAGGGGTGCAGTGCTAAATGTGGTTGCAAAAAAGTCGGACTGTTTTGTTCTCTGGCATGTACACATTGTCAAGGCCGGTCGTGCTCTAATATTGAATCATCAACAGTGGAGGATCCGTTTGATTCCTACGAGGCGAGGCGACATGCGATACATCGCTATTAACGCAGCTTACATGTACTCAGGATGAAAATGAAGAAGAACAAGAAGAAGAAGAACAAGACGAACAAGAACAAGAACACCAAGAAGAAGAACAAGAAGAAGAATTTGAAAGTTACGACTCGGACGATTAAATTTCACTACTTTTTTTAACTTAAATTGCTTTTATCTTTTCAATCTCTGCAATATCCATTATTTTCCAATAGTTTCAAATTAAACAGGATCACAACAGACCCGTGGAATAGGGATACTGGGGAAATCACGTCAAAAAAACGCGCTAAGTACACTACCTCATAGGTGGCGTGGAAACGTGTGCATATTATGACGATTACAACTTTTACAACTTTTTGAATCGTTATATCTCAAAAACGGTGGCTCGTAGGAAAAGAAGTATTGATACATTTTTTGTAGATAATTTTATGATCTACAATTTTTCTCTGTTGTATTTTTATGATAAATCTTACCGTTTTGCTGAAAATCGCGAAAAACTCATTTTTTTGACCTTTGACCTTGAATAAAATTTTTTCCATACAGGGGAAAGATGGGGAACTTTCAAATTTTATTTTTAATCATATTTTAAACAATCTTACTGATTTTCAGCTTGGTGGGAATTTATGTAGCACCGAATGTCTAAATTGACCGGACTAATAAATGATTTTTTTTCACTATCCATGTAAGGTTTTGTGCAATTTCTCTTTTCCAATAAAATCGGTTAAAAAACTGAAATTAACGGCAAATCTTACATAAGGGAATTTTTTTAGTTATTCCCTGATAAAAAAATTCGGCTATAGTAATGCGGCAGTGGTGCTTTCGAATTTTATATTAACATTTTATTACTAATTTAATTAATAAAACACAAAAATAATATAATACTACACAACCATTCATAGTGTTCACCCAGATTCGAGCCTAGGACCTCAAACTTGGAAGTCAGGTACATTAAACCTTCAACTAGAGTTCTGCTCTAGTATAATTGATTAACAATGTAGGCTTAACAAAAATCTGTACAGTATTTTAAAGAAATAATATTGTAACTACTAAACAAAAGTTGTTTCCCAATCGACGTTATTTGCTACCCACAGATCTCATTCATGTAACTTCATGGGATATTACAATCCGTCTAATCACCATTCTGATCAAATTCTTGATCAGAACCAAGAATCTTTGCTAATGGCACAATTTTGTTTTCAGTTCAACCTTTGGATTAAAACCCAAAGACGTCTGAAAAGTGATCTATTTCAGCAGCGCATGGTCAACATCACCTCGATCAGCCATTTATCCTGATCCTCCAGATATTGGTCGATGTATATCGACATCGACCAATATCTGGAGGATCAGGATAGCTCAGTGGTAGAGTGTTGTCCCGGAAAGGCAAAGGTCCTGGGTTCAAATCCCGGTCTTGGTCCATGTTTTTCACTTGTAATTTAATCAGTGTTAATGTTTACAGCACTATGCCAACTTTTTTCCTAACCGACCACCTCCAGAGGTAATAAAATCTTCCATACAGGCCTACCTCATATTTCTTAGCCTTGTTCTTGTTTATGAACCCTTCCAATTAAGTTATTTTAATCTCAATAATTTAGAAACAACTATTTAGATAACAAACCCTTTGTGGATTTGTCTCTTTGTACTGCAGTTGAACCATGATAACTGGAATGTCAAGAGAATTACTAAAATTTTGGGTTATCAAATAATTCGAGTTGCTGATGGCAAAAATCATCGACTTCAAGTTATAGAGAACCTTTAGTAAAATATAGATTGGTAACACATGAGTGCACAATAGAGCTGTAATGAATATTAATTGAAGGCGAGGACGCGGAAGTGGGCAAGTTATGTCATCTTGCACTGTATGGCTACCATAAATGTTGACTTACAAACGTCTGCTGGCCAAAATTTTCAATTATAGAGATGATTTATTCAAACTTTGACTTGTAGAGGTCTTTTACAACCCACTTTTACCTTCGGGTTATAGTTTGCCGATGCATACAAAACTATCAAGTATCTTTCGTTCAAATGTTATTCTAATAGAGTAGGGAAAATTAGCACTGAACCCTTAGGGGGAAGCTGGAGAGAAATGGCCAAAATCTGTCTATTTAAAAAAAATTCCTGACATGGACACAAAACTCTGGCCCAACTCTGCATGCTCAGACTCCAGTCACCGCTACCCCCTCCACCCCACTACGATCCAAGTGTCTCTGTCCTAATCAATTGTGATTTCCATGATAATATCAGACTGTACAACAATCTGTTTGCATTTGTGAGTCGCAGCATTGGTTGGTGAGCGAACCTTTCAGTTTGAGATAAAAAAGTAATTTGAATTTTTGAGGTTAAAGTTATTAAGGTACCACTATGTTACACAGTACATGGTGGACTGGTTAACTGATAAAATACAGTATCATTTGTTCTTGGAAATTTGTTTGCTTAAAACCTAAGTTGTGGCTACCATAATTAGGTGAATATACATGGAACAATTTCTCGACTGATCTGAGCAATTAATCGTTAGATCTGCAAAATTGTACAGATAAAACCGTTCTTTAAAGGACTGTAGAAAGTAATCCACGGCAATAACTTGAAGCGATAGTTTTTGTCGTTTGATAAAAACACGATGATTTATCTGCAGATAAATTGATCACACACAAATTGATTAAATTTGACCCAATAATCTTTCCAAACAACACACACTTACAAAATAAATTGGACCGATTAATTTGACCAGATATATTGGTCCGATGTGTATCAGGACTAACAAATTGGGTTTACTATACCCGAATGTAAACAACGACCTAGTTCCCTAGAGCCAGCATTGGCTGTGTACTAAGTATACAAAATTTTAATTCAGGTTTTTGTAATGTGTGCAATAACACTATTTTTAAAAGGAAACCTCAAAAAAAGTTCCAATCGGGAAAAATTGTATTTAATTTAAGTTTCACAGAATTTTTGTATGAAATCTATAGAAAACTTGAAAGGAAATTCAATATAATTGTTAGGTGGTTTAAAGTCATTTCATTGCCTGCAGAGAATGAAGTTATGTAGTTCAGCTGAACTACATAACTTAAACTATTTCAATATTTTCTGTAGCAAGGTCGTGGTGTAAACAGTACTTCATTGCAAGCAATTATGTGTACAAAGCATGCAAGGTTCCCTTAGTTTACATTTTTTTTTTTAAATTAGTACTTGATAAGGATGTATAATTCATGAAATTCCAGGTGTATTGTGAGCTGTGCAGAAGGCGAGAAGGTTGTGCGTAAGGAGGGAGAACTGAGAAGTGGAAGAGAATAACCACCATACTGTTCCTACAAACTTAAAGACGTAGACCTGCATGTTAGGCAAAAGGCACATAGACCGGCCGCTTCGCTTCCACCACCCTTAACTTTCTGCGTACCTATCTGCCACAGACCACATAAATAGCATGACTGTTTATCAGAAGGACCTTAGAAACGTGTTTTAGCCTATTTAAATAAATAAGAAAGAACACCAACCCTAATTATAAAAATAGTTTGCAATTTAATTTATCGTTTAACCATAAAAATTAATTCAGCTCACCAATGATGACATGATAGTCACATTTGAGAAGTTTTTCCACAATATGAGCTCCGATTCCTCGTGCCCCTCCTGTGATAACGGCAACATCTCCTGACCTTGTTTCTAAATCTGAAACATTACCAAACATTGTTAAAAACATAACACCTGTTTTGTAATATTAATCTGTTGATCTATTTAACAGTAATGAATATCTTAAATAGTAAGTAAACTTTCATGTTATTTCTAATTAAATAACGTACATTTATTTTTTTGTAAATATTAGGCCTACTCTTAAATTAATGACATCATGTCAGTTGTAGGCTACTTTTGTAAAGTTTTAGGTACCATGTACCAAGTGGAAAACTGAACACTCATTTGAATATCTCTAGAATGGATAAAGATAATAATTCGATCGCGCAGCTGAACCTCTGATGTGAGTTGAGCGAATTTCCAAAATTGAGTCTATGTGTTTTAGGGTTTCACACAACTACTGTATTTGGGAAATTAGTCTACTCACGCAGGCGCTGAATGGCTGCCCTTGTGTACGAAATATATTAGTGGAATTTGTTGGCACCTAAGCCTCCAGCGTCGACTTCATTCCACTCACAGTGGAAAAACTCGCTTCACCTCGACCTTTCGGCCTCGGGGTATGGAATGCTGCGCTTAACTTGCAGCGTACAAACTCCACCGTCGGACTCGGATAACAAGATGCCCCCATGGTAAAATCCCCTACGTGGATTTGAACCAGGTACTTTTATGGTATTTTACGTTTTGATCGATTTTGGGGCAACCAAGCGAGCTATAAGGTCCTGTAAAAACACAAAATGTGCAGAATAATATCCTACATTTATTTTTTTAGATTAAACTCAAAAAAGTTTCATTTTAGTACAAAAAATCTAAAAAAAAATAGTTACTATCGGTAAAAAATCTGCTTCCTGATTGTTGGAATTTTAGCTAACAAACTCATCCGAGCGACATAGACAACCAACGTTTGTACCAAATTTGGAACAAATCGGATTTAAAATGTGGCCGTTAGAGTGCGAACACATATATTAAATATACCATTTTGAATGTCACCCTAAAACAAGTTCTGGGGATCATGAACAGTGCTCACTGACCACTCCCGACCCTAGGTCCCGCCATAAGGGTCACTGCAATATCTCATCTTTTCAATGAAAATTCGCTAATAAGCTGAAATTTCATGTACTATAGTAGTTATAAAGCTTGCCAATAATTCTAACAAACATCAAAATTACTTCTCTATGAATTTTGGAGGACCAGAGTTTGACACCCTAAAAACTAAATATTTTATTACTGACATATGGTGTACAATTTAGAAATGCTTTATTTAAGCTTCCAAGACGTATTTCTGAAAATCTTGCTCAAAATCTAATACAGACCTGCTCCTTTTTTCAAAAATTAATTGTTTCCCCTAAGTTTATTACATGTGAACTTGCCTGTATAGTTTCATTCAAGGTGGCTGACGATTCAGAACCCTCAATGCATGACTCAATTCGTTTTTTGTTTCCATTACTATTACTGTCATTTTCATAATAAAGAATTATTCATCCTTCCATTCATGGACATTGGATGTTCCGGTGCAAGATAGTGTAAAACATTTTTTTAAATAATGTTTGCTCTATAATTTTTTACAATTTTTAATATATTAAAATGTATAAGATGTCGTTTGAAGAGAAAGGTCCAAATTTTAAAATCTTTTTTTTTTTAAAGCGGGTTATCGGGTCTCAAAATACGAGAGGTCAAAGTTCACATATTTTCCCCAAAACATTGAAAAATCTCAAACTTGAAAGAAAGATAGCTATATGTTGGTGTTGTATTTTGATATGCAAAGTTTGTGCAGTACAAATCCTATTTTCAATTACTTTTTCTGTCTTGAACTAATAGAGAAGCAAATGGGAAATATTTACAGATGCCTTTCTTTGGACTGAGGAGGTTAGATGGTCTTGTGAATGAACTTTATTTAATCAAACTTGAATGGAATCACCAAACAAGGGTACAATGACTCTTAGCAACGATTTAATGAATCTTAATTGACCTTATTGTGGCTCAACGGAAGTTCAGGCTTACTCTCATCTTTAAGGGATCCAGGCTGTACAACTGACTACAAAGTTTTTCTAAATTTCCAATTTACAAAATCCTAAGCCAATTTTAGAGTTTGTAATTTCAAATGTCAATCACATATACTTTAAAACAAAATAACTTTTTGTTATAAAAACAAAAGACACAGTGTTCAGCATCTCTTTTAAAAAGCATTATGATTAAATTTTAAATGTGCATGTAAACTGTAACAAAATTGAGACTCAGTTTTTTGACAAAATGTTGAACAAAAGATCGTCATTTGTTATTCTGTTAGTAACTAATAAATTGAATAACAAAAAGATGTGACCACTACCTAATTAAATAAGCCTACTATAAATATACACACAACATAATATGCAAATTAACTAAACAAAAATTAAAATTAAATTAATAAAAATTGGTATCTTCTTATAAATAATTATTGTATTTTAAAACAAGTCTGACAAGATACCAACAAAATATTTACTAAGTTTTCTTCTCTTTTTAGTCCAGTCAATGAAGGTTTTTTCGCAACTAATTAGGGGAAAATTTAATTTTTTATGTTCGATGTGACATGTATTTTCTCAAAAGTCTCCGCCTCTCCCCATTGAGCTTCCTCCCTTCCATACAGCATACAAATGCAGAGATTCACTAGATTGCTTACAAATTCTTTCATACTTATCGTAGAGAATTTTTTTTTAAATTTTGTTCCTTGATAACTATCAAAAAGTTTTGTTCTTATTAACTTTTCTTTAAAGTTAATATAAAGGGAAGCTATTAAACAAAAAACATAAACAATTTGTTTCTCAAAACATGTTAATTTACTTTACTACCTATATTTGTTTAAATAATTAAAATACGCAAAATGGTACAAATAAATTTTTAGAATGTATCTTAAGCTTTAAGATGCTGGGGTTCTTTACTCACTTAAGTTGATTGCTTGTGCTTAGGATGTCATCAACGATAGCGTTTGCTCGCCGCTTTAATGGTCCGACACAGCTTTTATAACCGCTTTGCAGGGAAATATGGAGAATGGCTATTACAATGCTCAAGATACATACAAAAAGTTTTATTTGAACCAATTTTGTGTATAAAGTAAATTTATATGCTTTGAGAACCATTTTTTTGTGTTTATTGTTTAATAGCTCCTTTAACATTAACTTTTAGAAAAAGTTTATAAGAACAAAACATTTTTAGTAGATATTAACGAACAAATTAGTTTTTAAATAATTCGAAACGATGAGTATTAATAAAGAACTTGTAAACAATCTGGTGAAACTCTTTATTTGTAAGCTGTAAGAGTTAGATCTGCAAAATTAAATTCATTCGATTTATAAAAAGAAGGAAGGAATTTGTTTTATTACTTTCTTCAATTGGACATAACAAAGCCGCATTATCAGAAAGTTTTAAAAGCTGCAAAATAAATTTGATGCAGATAAATACTGGGAAAGCCAAGAATACCGTTAAAGGCAAAGAATATGAAGATTGTTTTGTTTTTTATTGATTAGTTATCACATTGTAGGAGTGGTCTCACAATGCAGAGGTGTAACTAATGTTTTTGCCCCCCCCCCCTCCACCGTCTAATAGTTTTTTTTTTTCTGCTCAAGATACTAAGACCAGAAAGTCTAGTATGAGACATAGAGTATCTTAAATAGTTTTTTATTAATTTGAGTTTTAAAAAAGATCTTTTACTTGTGGCCACAGTTACAGGTAAAGTTAAAAACATTAGAAATGCTGTACACTGGACACTGCAAGCAATCAATTTATTTTCAATTAGCAAATAATGTGCTATACCGGTACCTATATATACCTATATAACGTTGCTTATGTTTTTGTTTGAATGTCTTAGATTTCGGAAGCAAACTATTTCATTCACTAAAGAGTAGCTGATATCAGTTTCATACAATCACAATATTGTGTGGCAGAGTTCTTGGTCAGAAAACTAAACAAGTTTAACTGGTTTCAAAAAATTAAAATTTTCTGTAAGAGTGAAGAAGATGATACATAGACTTGAAAAGTCTCCGAACTGAAAGTAAAAAGAGAGTTAATCAAAAAAGGTTTTTACTCTTTTTTGGAGTTGGACTGGCAGTTCAATGTTCCATGTTGCTGCAAGCCCCTGAGCTTGGTGACTCAATTTTGGCAAAATCTTCTCTCACTGCGCTTACACCATCAAAGCTTTTTTTTTTTTGAGAATGCCACTTGCATCATTCAAACTAATGTCGATTCTTTGAAGAGATTTTGATGTTATCTGAATTTTCTCCAAAGTTTTGCTTCGGAAAACAAGCATTAATACAAAATTAAATGATGACATATTCTTTCTAAGTCCTAAGTCCAGTTGTTCGACTATTACACTACTTTAAGAAGACGTCAGAATAATATTTGTCGAACATGTCATCACTATAGTGAAATTTACATGAAGTGATAACAAAGACATCATATCTCGATGACCATCTAATTTCTAAGTGAAGGAAGGAGGGGGGAAGGACAAAACAGGTGAATCATTCTAGCCTCTCTAGACTGTGTTTCCACTAACAGACGTTTAAGTTTGATGCGATCTTACATGTTATGTTTGTACTTAGTTAACACTGTTACTGTACTGTACATTGTTATAATATTTTTCCTAATTGTGACAAAGGAATGAAATTTTCATTTCAGTGGTCACTTATATTTAATTTATTAACTTTATTTCCTCGCCTACCTAGGGAATGTGCTTCAAGGTTGCCTCGGCATTCGATATGCCACTACCACAATCTGGGATCAATAATAACCATTAAAGCCAATGACAAAGGTACCGTACAGCACAGAAATATCATTGCAGATAACTTAGAAGATCTGTATTATAGTTTGCAAAAAGTCATAAAAACTGCCAATTAACAAGAACCACTAAGTTGCGAATATACAAGTCAATATACGCCAGTCCTTACTTTTGTGGAAATATAGACATCGACAAAGAGAATGGAAAGCCAAATGCTCGTTTTTTAAAGAAAAATTCATGCCCAGGTAAAAGAGGTGCCTCAGTGACTTTCTTCAACTGGTTTCAGCATAGCCATCAAATTTGCATTGTAATAAATATTTATGGATAGACCTATAAATTTATAACCATTTTAGTTTATAATTCAATTTTTAATTCCCAAGAATTGCAACCGCAGTTCTAACTAGTTTAAAGATTACAGACTTTTCTACTGAAAAACATATGACTCAATTTGAATCCAAATAGTTAACAGCACCAATTGAATTACTTAATCAAAGCTTTGAAGTGAGACATAATGTTGATAAAATTACAGTATACACCACCCTATTGAGATCATAGCAACCGACGAATTTTGTTTCAATTAGAAAATAGTTTTAACCTAGAGATCTATGTATCTTTCGAACTAGAAATATACTGTGACTCTAAAATAATGTATAATGTATTCTGAACAGGTTGGTACTGTAGGCAGGGAAGGGCATAGGCCTACTATAGTAATATTTTTGTCACACATGTTTAAAAATAGACATTATAATATTTCACTTACACACACAAATATATAAAAGCCAATACACAGATCGAGGGTTTAACTAAAATATAATTATGTAATAGAAATCGTATATATTTAAAAAGATGGCATTGATTCTAGGCTAATCTAACATGTAAACAATGTACATAACCTAAATTATTTGTAACATTTTTTGTAACATTTTAAATTAATACATTCTACTTACCACATTTATTTCTATATTTAAAAAATATATCATGAAGAGTAAAATAAGCACCCAAAAAAAATAATTCAATTTCAAATTTGATTTCTCTAAGAACTTGTATAAACATTATTCGAACTGTGTACCAACAATCAGCTGTTTGGGTGGATTATTAAACTGCTAAACTATCTCTGTGACTGTGTTCTTGCAATAAAAATTGACGTTATTTTCTTCAAGTATAAATTCACAACAATTAGTTTAATTCACTGGATGCCTGTACCATGCAACACTATAAAAAACTAGTTATTCTTGATTGTTGTCTACAGTCTACACAAGAACAGCCTACAAATTATTATGTGACTTAAAGCAGGTCTTGTTCTTCTCTACAATGCATCGCATAGCATAATATAGAATATAGGTCACTAATTTCTAAAATTTCTCTCAGAAACTGTGAGATACCGTACAGTGATTATAAATACATTGTCGGATTAGCACATTGTTAAGAACCAGGCGGCCTTGAGATAGAAACATAGAAGAAGTTAGCGGTACACAGGTAAGTACGGTACAAAGTTAGAAATTACGCGCTCACGTTGTAAAATCATGGCCCAGATAACCTACGTGACTCTGAACTTCAATGTCCCCAGTTCGAATCTAGGTGAAGACAGTGGAGGCTAAAGGAAGGGGTTTGGAAGGGGCTTAGCCCCCCAAAAATGTATAAGTCAATCCACAAAATTTTTGTTATGTTTGTTAATTAGTAATAACAAGTTCAAATGCATGTTCTTAATTTCATAAGCACTCAGGATTGCAGAAAATGTGATTTCCAGGTGTTAGTTGTAAAACTTTTTCCTCGAACCTCCCACCTGAACACCCCTCGCGCGTTCATACTAAACTTTAAACTATACCTCGCGCAAAAATTCGTGGCTGCTGAGAGATCAGGACGGTCGGGGAGGTATCCCTACCCCTAATTAGCCCTCGCTCGGCCGCTTCGGGTTTTGGTCATGAGTCACCTACTGGGCCCAAGGAACAGCCGGTACAATTTTTTGCATTTCGCCATAAAGTGTAAAAATAACGTCATTTTTGTAATCTGCATCAAATAACAAGAACATTAAGTCCAAACACGATATAATTGCTATGCTATTAAGTATTCACTTTGTTTTAAAATAAAAGACAGTTTCCAGAACAAGATATATTTTTAAGATTATTTACAAACTATAGCTATGTACAATGTTGTACATGAAGCGTTATCCAGATTCTCACAGGAGCTGAAGGTGAAACCATATCCCTGAAAAAGAAAATCTGTTTAGTCATATGTAATTTGTCAGACTAATTATTGATCAAATAAAGTGACAAGTAAAATAGATTTTCTTAATTTCGACTATTTACTAGTCAATTATTGTATATTAACTGATTATTTAGGCCTATGTACTCTTTATCAAATATATAATGATCGCTTAGTGCTCTTTAAAATAATAGGTGTATGTTTAAATAACAAGAACATTAAGTCCAAACACGATATAACTGCGACGTTTAAAATATATCTTGTTCTGTAAACTGTCTTTTATTTTAAAACAAAGTGAGTAGGCCTACCAGTACTTAATAGCACCGCAATTATATCGTGTTTGTCGCAATTATTAATGTTCTTGTTATTTGATGAAGATTACAAAAATGACGTTATTTTTACACTTTATGGCAAAATGCAAAAAATTGTACTGGCTGTGCCTTGAGCCCAGTAGGTGACTCATGACCAAAACCCGTAGCGGCCGAGCGAGGGCTAATTAGGGGTAGGACCAGGACTTCTATATACAGTATTTATTCTGTATGTGTCGTAACACTTCGGCCCAGTAACATTTCGGCCCGAATTCCTCAGATGTGGCCTGCGGTCCAACTCTCTACCTGCTCACTAGTAACACTTCGTCCCAAAAAATATTTCACAGGTCTTCGCTAACTATTTGGGAGGATAGTATTTCATTGTATTTGTGAAATTTTCACTAAATTTTAACAAATTTCCACATAACTAGAAAGGTTTGGTTAGGTTAGGTTAGGTGGTTGCAAAGTATACAGGTCATGGGCCTCTTACTACCTGAACTGCGTTCCTCAACCCTTGTCAATTTTTCGTCGGGCCAAAATGTTACTCCATTGGCTTATTTAATCAACTGTAAAAGCGAGTGGAACGAAGTGATACTGTTTTCCTAAGAAACTAGCTGACCCGTGCGAAGCATTCGCATTCTAACTTACTTAAATCCCACTTAAATAAAGTACACATCTTATATTTAGTATCGTATAGTGCGTATTTAGTGCGAAGGTAAACAACAACAAATAGGTGTATCCACAATGCTGTTTATAACCACGCTTACAATTAATTAAAAATAGCAATGTAGTAGCGTAACGGCAGCTCTCCAGCTGGGTATTGTTATCATCAGTGTTGACAACGCCAGGAAAATATCCCTACAACTTACTTGATCTTACATCACTGTTACTTTCGGATTCCCTATTTCTTTTTTTTTCGTATAATTGTATTTTGTATATTTTTCCGGTGTAGCGATTAAGGAAAGCTTTAAAATGATGCCTCATTCATGTAATTTGATGATGTATTAAGGAAGTTATGGCGTACCGACAAAAAAATGGCATTGAGAAATAATATATGTGATTTAAGTTTGGCCTAAATGTTACTGGACCGAAGTGTTACTACACCATTCTATAGCCCTGGGTAGGGAGAGTAGGGACACCTCCCTGACCGTCCTAAGCTCTCAGCCGCCACGAATGTTTGCGCGAGGTATAGCCACCCCAGGAATTTATTTATAGAGCCGCCTATGGGCGAAGACCATAAACGGACCTTCCCAATCAGTCTATGGGCGCTGGTGCCAGATGTTTAGGTTGGTCCCACATAGGCACAATCGCACAAAATCAATTTTAAACGATCTATGCAAGAACGTTATTATTTCAATTCTTATTACAAATAATTCAAAAATATTACTTATAGGTACTTATTGTACTGTATTTGTTTTTTACTTTCTCACTATACTATAGTATAGAAAAAGTATATATAGTGATCGAAAATAAATCGATATTGAGATTTTTTTGGAAATATCCGTTTTGGGACCACCTGAGTCCAAAAAAGTGGTTTTTACAAAATGTGTGTCTGTATGTATGCCTGCGTATGTATACAAAGCTAGAGAGAAAACTAGTGCATCGATTTAAAACAAATTTGCACCAGACATGTCAAGTAGGCCTGTTTACAGCACAAAATAAATATCAGTTTATAAATGCTGAGTTTATTTATACATGAATAAATACTCTACTCACGTCTCAAAATTGACCTGATGTTTATAGTTAAAGAAACAAAGAAATACATTTATTAAAAACGGTACCAGGTACTGGCACATACTTTCTCACAAACATATTTAAATTACTAAACAGATTCACATTGACTTCATTAATGTAGGAGGGGTAGAAGAGGTGATTTTAAACTAGCAGATTAACTAATAAATAGTAATTATTTAGAGAGAAAACTATTCGATCGATTTCGAACAAATTGGCACCAAACACGTCAATTAGGCCTGTATAGATGCACGAAAAAAGGTTTTGAAAAACAACCCCCTTTAAGGCCATAAACCCCCAAAAATCAGTTATTATTATTATTATTATTATTAGCTAAACGAGAATTGTTAGAAATTTGCACAAGGTCGAGGTGCAAAGTCACAAAGTGAAGTCTATAATCCGAGGCCACAAGGT
>JAGFPH010017194.1:0-18053 GCA_018207615.1 Philaenus spumarius
AAAAACCAAAGGATTGTACGACAGCTTCCAAGAAAAGGTAATTATCGAATAAATATTTACTACTTACTTTAAATTAAAGCAATGGCCTTTTCAGGTTATAAAACTCTCTGTTCTCAGTTTCATATCATGACAGATGTTTTGATAACACGTACACCATTTTTAGGTAATGAAAATACTCAAAACACTAATATTCATAGCAAAAAACAAATAAACTATTTGGTATTAGAGTTCAGGTACAGAGGTTTAAATAAAATTAAACCTCTTTGTTTCGGAAAATTTCACCAGAACTTTTTAGATGAGGTAAACCATATTCTTTTGTGTTTAGTCCAGCTAAAGTTAAACCAGAATCTTCAAGTAACTCTAAGCACCTATTGTATACTAAATCTACTGATGGATTATTTTGTAAATGTTATCTATTCAACTGGTACATAATATCCTCTGAAATATTATCCTTGTATTTATTCTACAGACTCAATGCAACAGAGAGATGGCAAAATACCAGCATTACACTAAAGAGTTCTATTTTAAAAGGTGGACGGCTTATTGCAGCTTCTTGTTAAGAAAAATCCCATTGTTGGTCGTCTTCTAATAACCCAAACGCCTTGAATGTTGCATGGAAAGTAGGATACTCAATACTTTTTACTTTTTTCAAATAAAAAAAAGATGTTGGGCCTCTAGTATTATGAAGAAGAAGGCGAAGATTTTAACACTCTACGTTATTGAGATGAATATCAAAAAGGGCAAAAGAGTTGTTGTTGGTTGATTAATGAGTCTTTCGTTGATATTATCCCCAGTAAAGCAAACCTGTTGACCATTTTCTAGATGAACACCAAAGCGAGTGCTACCTGTCATTTGAAAAGCCTAAAATTCTTTAAACTTCTTCCGAACTACAGTACTTATATATTGACCACTGTCATACATTTTTATTTCATCTAGTCTGATTTCTCCAAAGCAAATACTGCTTGATCGTTACCTTTTATAATGTGTTTTCAAACATACTTTATAGACTGTAAATAGCTGGTTATTTCTACATTAATATGGGTGTAGAGAGTATATAACAAAACATGGTTACAAGGTTGTCCAAATCAGTTGTCCAAATCTACTGATTTTAAGTGCACCTTAAAAAATCCATCATCTCGTAATCCTCTTCTATATTTTGATATCCATCTTCACCTCTTTGAATTTCTTGAAGCAGAAAATCCGGATAATGCTTAATGCAACACCCATAGTTTTTCTTGCAAAGAGAGATTTTATTAAAGATTGCACATAATCCATGCATCCCATAAAGTAGTAGATCTTTGTCAGGATTTGAAATTTCAGCACATTTATCTATCATATTGGGTGAAATTATATCTTCCAACCATAGCAATATGTGACCATGCGGCAAGCCTCGCTTCTGCCATTCACAGAATGCATATGACACCAAACACAGTTGTCCTTTAAACAAAAGATCTGTTAAGTCTTTTTCTGATTATTAAAACTCTTGTAATAGATCAGGGCAATGATGTTTTGCCCAGGTAGTAATGATTCTTTAATCTCCTTTCACTTTGGATTGCAAGTGAATGTTATAAATAAATCTGAACTACCATAATGTCGGACGTAAGTCATTCCATCCTGAGCTTGTTAGCATTACTACTAATTTTCCAAGCTAATCTGCTTGAACGTCTTGTCTTCCTATAGCATCTTTTAAATAAATTTAGTTATCACCCCTAAGACTTTTTGGATGATATTTGAAAAAATTATATTTTTCCGACTATTTTGGTGTACATGTCAACTAAATATTGACTAAGTAAAGCACCACAATGAAGCAAATGGTTATTTTCTCCTTCCCTCTCTATAATTTTATACAATTGTATAAAAACTGGGCGCAGATACGTTTTTGTTTAAAAGAAGTTTTGTTGTTGGATCACATTGTGAAATGTCTGTTGAATGTCCATCTTCTCCTTAACAAAACATAAGTAGATGATATTGTAGTGCATCGTAAGATCGATTAAGTTCACTGATAAGTTGTAGTTGATTTTTATGGCTTTGAATGACAATAACCTGCTTTTCGAACTGCTGTCCAACTATTATCAAAGCTACCTTGTTAGATGTGGGAGCAAAAATCTGTATGTTTTAAAAATAATGTTGTGAACAAAACAGGCACAAATCGTTAAAAAAGCTTTTGTCGTTAATAAATTTTACTCAAAACAGTAATGAATAAGTCAAACGTTTAGGGAAGTGTTATAAAATCCCATTGTCAGTCATATCAACTACTTTGTAAATTGTATTAATAATAAATAACATGTAAACTGTTTGTATGTACGACTAAATAGAAAACAAAATGACAAATCCAACTATATAATTTCTTATTTTTAAACATGTTTTTCGTGCCTTTTGCTGAAATGCAACATTAAAATAGTAATTAGCCTATTACTAACTGTACCGAGATCGAGACGAGGAAAGGATCCGTTATGTATGCCCAGCCAGCGCTAATCCTGAATGTGAATCATAATTCTAGCTTTGCCTCCACACTGCTAGAGCTCCTTGTGGATTTATGCAACATCATTCGAAGGCTTTACTCTTGTGATATGGCACACCCTTAAGTTCAATTTTTATTCAGAATTATTTCAAATTTTTTTTATTAGCCGTTTTTAGACAAACACAAAATTTGTATATGTCAGGTCATATTTGAAAAAAACAAATTCAACAATAAAGGACGAGAATATTTACAAATCTTACAAAATCAAACGTTTAAAATAAACTCAAATCCACTCTCTAAATTTCGTATACCGGTATAAGGTCTTTGAATAAAAAGTTTCAGCTTTTTATTTTTATTTTACTTGTTACCAAAAAATTGAATTTTTTAAACTCCTGTATCTTTCAGATAAAATAA
Organism: Philaenus spumarius; assembly: GCA_018207615.1. NCBI lineage: Eukaryota > Metazoa > Arthropoda > Insecta > Hemiptera > Aphrophoridae > Philaenus > Philaenus spumarius. The sequence goes on from JAGFPH010017194.1 coordinate 2,876, forward strand.
AACCTCAGCACAAAATCTCACAACAAATACGTTTACTAACTTCAAATGTTGCAGTCCTCAGTAATGCACGGGCTACAGTAACCAAACTATAAACTCCTGAAGTTAGTAAAATTATTATTCAAATTTTGTATGTATCATCATAAAAATATGATGGTCCTCAATATATGTTCTAAATTGAATAGCATTATCAAAAAATGAGAGCAAAGTTATGAGGGAGTAAAACCTGCATGAAGGTGTTTGTGCAATGTATAAGCAGTGTGCATTATGCCAAAAATGGCCTGCACACTGCTGTGCGCCTGTTATGGTTGTGCCATCCAAATTCAATTCTAATTAATAACATCTACTGTGTGTAAAAAAAGTCCGTCCCCTCCCTTTAATTTTTTTTGCTTGTTAAAACAAACAAATATCTTTTGGGGAACGATACTAACTTAATCCAAAGTTCCTTTTGACGTTATTGGAAATTTTGAGTGTCCCCTAAAAATGGGGGATTTCGGGGGAAACTCAAAATTTTTAAATGGGGGAGTAAATTTAATTTTTTACAACATTTTTAAGATGGGGGAGTAAATATAAAATTTACAAAATCGATTTTAAGCAATTTTTTTAATTAAGTACTTTGAAATAAACATTCTTCCTTTTCGAGATATTAGCAACTTTATGTTGATTTATTTCAACACGTTTAGGGCTGCCATTTTGTTTTGGATGGTCCGATTTAAATTTTCTTTATGTCTAGTTCCTAATCTTAAATAAACCTTTAAAATGAGGTATCACATGACCATACTTCCCATTTTAAAATTTTGAGTTCCCCCGAAATCCCCTCAAAATTTCCAATAACGTCAAAAGGTACTTTAAATTAAGTTAGTATCGTTCCCCAAAAGATATTTGTTTGTTTTAACAAGCAAAAAAAATTAAGGGGGGGACAGACTTTTTTTACACACTGATATCTATATAAAAATCGAAATACCACTGACTCACTGATAATCACTATAACTCAAAAACGACAAAACATATTAACTTGAGACTTAACATAGAGGTACCCCTTATGCTTTAGATGTGCAATAAGACGAGATTTTAAAATATTTTGCGTTTAAGGTTATTAAAGCGTTAGAAACATAGAAAAAATCCAAATACCCCTGACTTTCCAAATATCCCAAATATCACTATTTCTCAAAAACTACCAAACTTATTAACTTGAGACTTAAAATAGTGGTTCCCCTTATACTCTAGATGTGCAATAAGACGGGATTTTAAAATATTTTGCGTTTAAGGTTATTAAGAAATAAAAAGCGTTAGAAAGGAGGTTCTTTAAATGAGCATATAAAAAGGCTGTCCTTCGACAGGGATTAATATAACTAAAAGATGAATATTTTATACACTTAAGCTAAGAAAGTAGTACATAGTGTAAGTAGCGTATTAACAAAGAGTATACGGGATGCCTTTGAAATTGATATTGATAATGGAGGTGGAAATAGACGGAAAAAGTTGTTGTTGGAGAGGCCAAGTTCGCTCTGATCTGGCAAGCCGGATAAGTAAGTTCTTTTAACAGCTCTACACACTTATGTATTATCAGTGTTGATACTTGAATACAGCCTAGGCTGATCTAAATCGTTTTATCTGATCCAACCACATATTTATTTAATGCAATATTTAATTAATTTACAGTGAATATTGGAATAGCTCAACATCTGATAGACCATAACCACAACTACACAAATTTCGACACCAACTGGACACCTCTTCATTATCGCGTAAAGGGGAGACTATTGAACGCTATCGAAGAATTCGAAATTTACAGGGAATTCAGACATAACCCAGATAACGTATTAAATGATCAGCTGTCATTTCAATCCAATGACTTATATGATACAGCCCTCGGTCAATAATCACCATACAAAGTAGGCTGCTTTATTTAGTTTAGTTCTGTGTATCATAGACGATAAGATGGTGTACACCAACCGGCTCAAACCATATTGCACTATAAATTATGTGTTGTGTACTTTGTGTTTTTAATGTGTTTGTGTATATGATGACCTGAACAGTGATGAATATATTTTATACTTGATAATGAGACTACGGTCTCGAAACGCGTCGTAAGTAGAACAACTCAAGAAGTCACAAGACGGACTAACAATCAGGTAAAATACTATTGTAATTTCCTGTATTTATTTCATTGGAATAGCTGTTCAACAGAACCGACAACAAAAATTAACATTTGCCACACTCATGATTGCTTCCCAATAAATTTTTGTTAAACGAACAAACCCATTTTGGAGATTTTGGAGAAGATAGTTTTGTGTCTTTAAATTGTCGTGCTTAAATTTGTATTGCCAATGAAGCATAACCTACACATACTAAAAAAAAGAAGGTATTATAACACACAGACATATTATACATGGCCAAATTTATCAGTTCTGTTACAAATACAGAATTTTAAAAAGTAATAATAAATGTATAAAGTTTTAACAAAATGTAATCACACAATCTAAAATGGCAATGGTGAGTTTGTAATTCATGTAACTGAATAAGAGCCCTAAAACCATACTACTGTATTAGCTATTTTTAATTTATAGGTTAACAATAAATAAATTTCAACAATGAAATTATTCTACTATCAATTTAGAGGTAACTATGGATACAAAATAAAAGTAATAAAACAAAATTTAAATGTTGATCTGTACATTAAGTTAAAATGCAGTAAAGAAGCAATTTTTGTTGATTTTGAGAAGTGTTATGATGGAGAAACCCATAACAATGCGTAAAGTGACATAGCGTTAATAGAAATCATGTCCATTAAAATCAGTTTAGGTATCTAATTAAATTAGGCATTTTTTAAATTAGCAAGATTTCATTGGATTTAAATCATCTATATTGTAAACGAGAGAAGTAGCCTACTAATACAAAGTAATGGGAATAGTTTACTTTACTCTGATTCATGTATTAAGTTCAATTATTATTCAAAATGAAGATTTACTTCAAATTGGGTTATAAGATATAAGAAAGAACCAATTCTACAATGTAACAATATGTCTGTAATTTAATGCTATTATATCCAAACACAGAAGTAACTAATGAAACGTAAATGAGGTAGTAGATAGAGACATGCAAAATGAGTGGGCTAAATAATAAGTGGGAACTTCAATTCTTTACAGAAGTAACCAGGATAAAAAACTATCCCACATGATAATTTAGAAAAGCCAAAATAAGAATAAAGGCATGCAAAAAAATGGGAAAAGTCAGAGGTAAGCTTACTGAAATGTGTTAGGATGTTTATAGTTTACAAATTATTAAAACAAGTTGTTACGGAAATTATTCATGAATAAGGACATGCAAAAATATTGGAAAAGTCAGAGTTTTCAGAAGGAGGACAGTTTGTTTTAATGATTGCAGGGAAATGAAAAAGATGAGGTGTAAAAAAAATAAAAGTAGAGCTTAGAGGTAAGCCTACTGAAATGTGAGAATATGTTTATACAACTTATGAAAATAAGTTATTGTGGAAATTATTCATGAATAATGGAATGCAAAAGATGGTAAAAGTGAGAGAATTCTAGAAGCAGGACAGTTTTAATGATTGTAGGGAAATGAAAAAGAAGAGGTGTAAAAAAAGAAAAGAGAATAAAAGTAGAGCTTAAAAGTAAGCCTACTGAAATGTGAGACTATGTTTATATAATTTATGAAAATAAGTTATTGTGGAAATAATTCATGAATAATGGAATGCAAAAGATGGGGAAAGTGAGAGAATTCTAGAAGGACATTTTTAATGATTGCAGGGAAATGAAAAAGAGAAGGTGCAAAAATAAAAGAAAAAAAAGTAAAGCTTAGAGGTAAGCCTACTGAAATGTGAGAATATGTTTATACAATTTATGAAAATAAGTTATTGTGGAAATTATTCATGAATAATGGAATGCAAAAGATGGTAAAAGTGAGAGAATTCTAGAAGGAGGACAGTTTTAATGATTGCAGGGAAATTAAAAAGAGGAGGTGCAAAAAGAAAAGAGAAAAAAGAACCTATAGCTTAGAGGTTAGCATACTGAAATGAGAGACTAGGTTTATACAATTAATTTATGAAAATAAGTTGTTGTGGAAATTATTCATGGATAAGGGAATGCAAAATATGAGAAAAGTGAGAGAATTCCAGAAGGAGGACAGTTTTAATGATAGTAGGGAAATGAAAAAGAGGGGTGTAAAAAGAAAGGTGAAAAAGTAGAGCTTTGATGTAAGCCTACTGAAATGTGAGGCTGTTTATACAGTTTATGAAAATAAGTTGATACAGAATTTTTCATGAATAATAAATCCAAGTAAGGATGTAAAACCAAATACGATATTTTAGATGACAATAATAAATACGGAATTAAATCACAACTGTAATTGGACAACTTCGAAAGTAAACACATTAAATGATGCACAAATATTGCAAAAATATTATTTATTTAAATTTGAGGATTAGTGTAAACCATGACAATTTTACATTGAAAATAACTTTGAATCCGACAAGTATTAAACAACGGTCAGCTTCAGGTAGTATAACATGAGGTAATGTATATCACAATTCATCAGTTACGTGCATTTCTTATACCTTTTAGACACACATTTTTATGATTTATCATTTGTGTACCTTATTTCTTAAACTGAAGTAAAATCACTCTCTGTGGCAATTAATTTAAAATTAAATCATTTTTGAGGCTTGTTTTGCAAATGAAATATTTATATTAATTAGTATTTTTGGCGTGCATAACTTCAGCTTAAGGGTCCATTTTATTTGTTTTTTTTTTTAACTGTAGACAAAATAAATAAAATGGATCGCCTCGATAAACTGTAAAACAGATGTGCCAACCTCACCTACACGTGGTGCGAGGTGTTACGAAGATTACAATATTGCTGTTACAGATGATTGCTAAATATTATAATCTCCAAACTAACGAGGCTCTGGCTTTAACAACACAGTCTTAATATATGATTGATTTAATAAAACACATAATCAGAAAACCTGTGAAAAATGCTTATAATTTGACAAAGGTACAAACTTCAGTGAATCAAAAGTTTTATTATTGGTAGAAACAGAATAAAGTATTGCAGTTCTAGATGGCATTTTATGATGAATGTTTAGAAGGCTCAATATTTCACCGGATAATACTGTCTTAAATGTATTTCAGTGATATTTTATTTGGCTTTTAATAATTTTAGATAATTTAAATAAGATTTTTAATTCTTGTATTTTTTTAGGTTTAGGATGTTTAAGAGACACAATTTTGATTAAAAAATGTTTTATACAGGGTGTCCCCGAACTCACTGGACCCCTTTTGTGGATATGTTCCTGGGATCGAGACAAACATATTTCACAATATGAACATGGGTCTACGGGGCTTATTTTTTCATCTGTCTGTCTGTATGTGTTTTTTACAAAATACTTAATATTTTTGGAAGTAGAAAAGATATTGAGCTCAAACTTTGTACACCTATTTATTGCGTAACCTCTTATCACTGTACGCAAAATTAGAACATTATTTTAAATATTTTCAAAATGGAGGCCGTTTATAATTTTTAATGTCAAATATCTCAAAAACCATTAAACCTTAATTAATGCCCTACATATTTCAATATTGATTCGTTTCTGTGAGTAATCTGAAACACGGATGAAATCTTTCGCCAGCTCTCTCTAACGAAGCATTTCCAGACCTATGAATACATGAACATTTTTATTATTTTTTGCTAGTGGAATCAGCTCAGAAAGTGCTCGAAACATTATGCAAATAACTTATTAGTTTAGCTCATATTAACTTTAAAATATTTTGTTTCTAGAGTAATTCTGGGTATTGTTGACAACTACCAAGAAATACATTTTCCATTTTTTTGGTCAATATCTCTGTTATCCTTTGAGCTACAGACAAAATAAAAATAAACATTGTGTTTGCCATTAAAAAAGTAAACTTTTTTGTCTCTTGTAATTTTTCTGTTAAGTTAGCGGTTTTTGAGATATTTGATATTACAAATTATAAACGGCCGCCATTTTAAAAATATTTAAAATAATGTTCTATTTTTTCGTACAGTGATAAAAGGTTAGGCAACAAACAGGTATACAAAGTTTAAGCTCAATATCTTTTTTACTTTCAAAAATATTAAGTATTTTGTAGAAAACGCATACAGACAGACGAAAAAATAAGCACCGTAGACCCATGTTTATATTGGGAAATATGTTTGTCTGGATCCCAGGAACATATCCACAAAAGGGGTCCAGAGAGTACGGGGACACCCTGTATAATAAACCAAAATGCAGAGTTGGGACTAACAAATATAAAAACTAACGAATAGAGTAACTAGTTAGTTTTTTTACTAACTTATAACTCTACTCGTTAGTTTTTTTAGCATTAACTTCTAACTGTAACTACTTACAAAAATGAGCAACTTACTTTACTTATGTTTATAAGCAAAAGCCTATTTTGAGAAGGACATTTCGGTCACCAAACGGTTACCGGACATTAGACCACACGGACATTCGACCACATATGAAAATATGCGGACATTCGACCACACTTTTGGGGCAACAAACTACCTGGGTTGGGTCAGCTAGGGATATGTAAATATTACTCGCCGGACAATCCACCACATTTTTAAGGAAGGGTGGGGGGAGGGGGTTGGAAGATATTAAAGGGGATGGTCGTGGGCCCAAGGGATGGTGCATCCGCTACTACTACACTAGCCTACTTCAAGACTAACTACACTACTCTTCGTCTCGTCTTCATAATAAGTTTTGCCAAATTAGTTTATTATATCACAGGTAAATCTCATTTACGGGTATGTTTGTAAGCAAAAACATCAAAACCTAATAAGTAATAAGTATCATTTAAGCCTTTGGTTTGGTTCCTGGTTTTAAGCTATGAATCCATTTTATGACTAGAAAATTGTTATTGCAATTTACCAATATTATGTTATTCTGTTTTATTGTAATTTTCTAAAGTATTAATGAAATTAAACTAAACCTAACCCAACCTAACCATCCCCTTTAATATCTTCCAACCCCCCTCCCCCACCCTTCTTTAAAGGTGTGGGGATTGTCCGACGAGGAATATTTACGTATCCCTAGCTGACGTACCCAGGTAGTTGCCCCAAAAGTGTGGCCGAACGTCTTCTGTGGTCAAATGTCCATGTGGTCTAATGTCCGGTCACCCACCAAACAGAAACTCGAACAATGGGTTTGTTTAGTCGGAGTCGGCCCGTTATGATTTCTCGGAATAGCGATAAGGAAAGTGAGCTCAACTCAAAGTTGTGCGAGTGGCTGGAAAAGAAGGGACAAGGGACTGTTGGGCCAATATTTTCAAAATGGCGGCCTTTTATAATTTGTAATGTCAAATACCTCAAAAACCGCTAACTTTACAAAAAAATTACAAGAGACAAAAAACTTAACTTTTTTAATGGCAAACACAATGGTTTTTTTATTTTTTCTGTAGCTCAAAGGGTAACAGAGATTTTGATAAATATCCCAGAATTACTCTAGAAACATATTTTAAACTTATTATGGGCTAAATTAATGTTATTTGCTGCAGCTGTTAACAATCAGCTGTTTTCTGTCTATTTCATGTTAACAATGAATCAACCGTTTCTTAGTAATGCATTGTTGAAAGAAGAGAAGTAAAAATTAGCTGTTGAGCGTCATTAATTTGTGTTATTTGTTTTGTTCTCTTGGAATGGCGAGAGGCAATTCAAAAGAAGCTCGAAGGTGTTGTATCGTGAAAATTTCCCAAACAGACAGCTTCTAAATTTAAAAACTTTTATTGCTTTCCACAATAAAACTGACTAAGTTAAATGTAACATGGTTGATATGGGTCGTGACAGGCAAGTTCGTAATGTCCAGTATGAAGTAAATGTGTTACAGTTGTTTGAAGATAACCCATCAACGAGCACTAGAGCAGTAGCACGGGAATTAAGCTGTGGTAAGAGTACAGTGTGGAAAGTTTTAAATGGTGAAGGACTTCATCCATACAAACTACAAAAAGTGCAGGCTTTAAATCCTCAAGATTATCCTCGGCGCGTAGAGTGTTGTCGCTGGTTTTTGAATAAAGATGTTGATGACCCACGTTTTATGGAGAAGGTTTTATTTACAGATGAAGCTAGTTTCACCAGAGAGGGGATCTTCAATTCTCGGACATCACATGTTTGGGCTGCAGACAATCCTAATGCTACTATTATTAGAGGTATCAAGAGAAGTTTGATGTGAATGTATGGGCAGGTATTATAGGAGATTTCCTAATAGGACCCTACATTCTTCCTAACCGACCTAACTCCCCTGTATATCTTGTCTTTCTCAGAGACATCCTCCCTGAGTTGCTATGAAGTGTGCCACTGCATATTAGACATCGAATGTGGTTTGAGCATGACGGAGCTCCAGCTCACTTTGGTTATGTTGTCTATGATTATTTAAATGTTACATTTGGCCAGAAATGGGTGGGACGTGGGGGACAAGTACATTGGCCTGCTCGATCCCCTGACCTCACACCACTCGATTATTTTCTTTAGGACCAGTGAAAAGTGAAATGGATTTGGTTGGCCGAAATTACCGAAGCTGCAGCAAGAAGCAAATATTTTTGGGAATGTTCGTCGATCTTTAATACAACGTTGTAGGTTGTGCAATCGTGTTGGAGGCCGACATTTTGAACAACTTTTATACATTTATTTTGTCTTTTATAGATAGCTTTATACATTTATTTTGTTTTGTTCTGGTTACCAAATAACTTGATATTTAAAGATTTAGATAATTCACTATTAATAAGCAGCTAATACTTTTATTTGTAAACATGGTCTCATTGTTGTTATTTCTCATTTGATTTTCTTAATTAAGCTACCGTTACATTTGTATTTAAAAAGTCCATATTTATAATTCATTTATTTATTTTTAACTAGCTGGCCCGACCCGGCTTTGCACGGATAGACAAATCAACCTGATACTAATAATTAGCCCAATAATTGGTGTTTTAGTTCATTGTAGGCCTAACCTAAAATTATATTCAATTTTTGATCCAAATCAGTTGTTGATCAAAATCAGCTGTTGATCAAAATCAGCTGTTTTAAGCTTTTCATACGAACAGCTGTTTCTGATAAAATCAAAAGAAATATTTCTTCTTCTTCCTTAAGATTGACCTTCCATAAGATTAACATTGAAACTTTGAGGGCCACTGGGGCGTAGCCCTAATGTCCTAGGACTTTGGTAAATGGCCTAAAACCTTCCCAGGGTTAACCTGTGTTACTATGCAAAATTTCAAAGCAATCGGATGGACGGTTTGGTAACGCAAAAAGGACAAACATACAGACAAACGTACAAACATACATTGAATTTTATATATATAGAAGATATGATTTTTCTGAGGTATTTTAATTTATTTTTTGGTTTTTTATTGGCCTATTTTACACGAATATCTTCAGAAATAAAGTCTCTACAAGATATGTTTAATACGTTTGTGGGTGTATACCCATTTCACAAAGTTAATGTTCTAAAACCCTAAAGAAAACATGTTTTTTTGAGTCCGAATTTTGAGTTTTCGGTCAATTATCGCAACAATTACTGCAGTTTCAGAACTGGGACCTATTTTATTAAATTACTCGTAAAATATTCATTTTTATTATCTAATTCATTTCACGTAAATTTCATTTTACACCTTACTTAACGCCCTACATATTTCAATAATGATTCGTTTCTGTGAGTAATCTGAAACACGGGTGAAATCTTTCGCCAGCTGTAACTCTCTAACGAAGCAATCCTGGATCTAATGAATATGAACTTTATTCATTATTTTTTGCTTGTGGAATCAGCTCAGAAAGTGCTCGGAACATTATGCAAAAAACTTATTATTTTAGCTCATAATAACTTTATTATTTTGTTTCTAGAGTAAATCTGGGTATTGTTGACAACTACCAAGAAAAAATGTTTTTCCTTTTTTTGTCAAAATCTTTATTACTCTTTGAGCTACAGAAAAAATAAAAAACCATTGTGTTTGTCATTAAAAAAGTTAAGTTTTTGTCTCTTGTAATTTTTTTGTCAAGTTAGCGATTTTTGAGATATTTGACATGAAAAATTAAAAAATTCCGCCATTTTGAAAATATTTAAAATAATGTTCTAATTTTTGGTACAGTAATAAAAGATTAGTCAACAAATAGATATACAAAGTTTGAGCTCAATATCTCTTCTACTTCCAAAAATATTAAATATTTTGTAAAAACCACATACAGACAGACAGACGAAAAAATAAGCACCGTAGACCCATGTTTATATTGTGAAATATGTTTGTCTGGATCCCAGGAACATACCCACAAAATGGGGCCAGAGAGTTCGGGGACATCCTGTTTATTTCTAAATACCAGGTGTCTTAAAAGTCCCACTCCCCCCTTTAACTTTTGTGTTTGTTAAAACAAACTTATATCCTTTGGGGAACGATACTAACTTAGCACAAAGTATCTTTTGAAGCAATCGGAAATTTTGTGTGTCCCCTAAAAATGGGGGATTTTGGGGGCAACTCAAAATTTTTAAATAGGAAGTAGGCCTATGGTCATGTAATACCTCATTTTAAACTCATGTAGGGGTCAACTTAAAATTTACAAAATCGATTTAGAAGCAATTTTTTAGGTCAAGCACTTTGAAATAAACATTTTTGGTCTTTTGAAATTTTGTCTAAAAACTCTTCCTTTTCGAGATATTAGCAACTTTATGTTAATTTATTTCAATACGTTTAGGGCCGCCATTTTGTTTTGGGTGGTCCTATTTTTATTTTCTTTATGTCATTTTCCTAGTCTTAAATAGACCTTTAAAATAAAATGAGTGTACCATGACCATACTTCCCATTTAAAAATTTTGAGTTGCCCCCAAAATCCCCCATTTTTAGGGGACACTCAAAATTTCCGATTGCTTCAAAAAATACTTTAGGCTAAGTTAGTATCGTTCCCCAAAGGATATGTGTTTGTTTTAACAAGCAAAAAAATTAAAGGGGGGACAGACTTTTTTTACACACTGATATCTAGATAAAAATCTAAATACCACTGACTCACTGATGATCACTATAACTCAAAAACGACAAAACATATTAACTTGAGACTTAACATAGAGGTACCCCTTATGCTTTAGATGTGCAATAAGACGGGATTTTAAAATATTTTGCGTTTAAGGTTATTAAAACGTAAAAACCGTTAGAAACATAGAAAAAATCCAATACCCCTGACTGGCCAAATATCCCAAATATCACTATTTCTCAAAAACTACCAAACATATTAACTTGAGACTTAAAATAGTGGTTCCCCTTATACTCTAGATGTGCAGTAAGATGGGATTTTAAAATATTTTGCGTTTAAGGTTATTAAAAAGTGAAAAACATTAGAAATATAGATAAGAGACAAATGCCACTGATTCACTATTCATCACTAATTCTAAAAAACGACAAAACATAAATATTAAATTTGAGGCTTAACATAGTGGTCCCCCTTATGCTCTAGATGTGCAATGAGACGGGATTTTAAAATATTTTGCATTTAAGGTTATTAAAAAATGAAAAGCGTTAGAAAGGAGGTTCTTTAAATGAGCATATAAAAAGGGTGTCCTTCGACAGGGATTAATATGACTAAAAGATGAATATTTTATACACGTAAGCTAAGAAAGTAGTACATAGTGTAAATAGCGTATTAACAAAGAGTATACGGGATGCCTTTGAAATTTATATTTTTTGTTATCGAGCTTAACCCGTAGCGAAGCATGGGCACCCAGCTAGTCCTTATATATAATACGTGAAGCTGTTTTTTGTGAACACAACTCCTCCCTTATTTCTGGACCAAATTTAATGTTCGAGTTGTCAAAAAATTTGTCTCATTTCGAAATTTGTACTCAACGTATAGAGAAAGTATAGTAATCGCAAACAAAATCAATGTTGAGATTTTTGTGGAAATATCCGTTTTGGGACCCCCTGAATCCAAAAAAGTGGTTTTTACAAAATGTCTGTCTGTATGTATACAAAGCTAGAGCAAAAACTACTTGACTGATTTCAAACAAATTTGCACCAGACATGTCAAGTAGGCCTGTATGGACGCACGAAAAACGGTTTTGGAAAAATTTTGAAAAACAACTTCCTTTTTGTCAAAAAACCCCCAAAAAATCAGTTATTATTTTTTTAAACGGCTGTAACGATTTTGATAAAATTTGGCTTATTTGTAGCCTTTAATGTGCCCTACCATTGTAAAAACCCGCATCTTTCTAAAAATTCTCGTTTAGCTAATAATAATAATAATAACTGATTTTCGGGGGTTTTTTGGCCATAAAGGGGGTTGTTTTTCAAAATTTTTCAAAACCGTTTTTCGTGCATCTATTAAGATCTAATTGACGTGTTTGGCGCAAATTTGTTTGAAATCGATCGAATAGTTTTCTCTCTAGATAATAATAATAATATTTATTAGTTAATCTCCAACTTTAATAAAAGTATACAAAGCTAGAGAGAAAACTATTTGATCGATTTCAACCAAATTTGCACCAGACATGTCCAGTAGGCCTGTATAGATGCAAAAAAAAGGGTTTAGAAAATTTTTGAAAAATAACCCCCTTTTTGGCCAAAAAACCCCCAAAAAATCGGTTATTATTTTTTTATAAAAAAACGGCTCTAACGATTTTGATAAAATTTGGCTTATTTGTAGCCTTTAATGTGCCAGACCATATACAAAAACCCGCATCTTTCTAAAAATTCTCGTTTAGCTAATAATAATAATAATAACTGATTTTTGGGGGTTTTTTGGCCATAAAGGGGGTTGTTTTTCAAAACTTTTTTACGAGCATCTATAAAGACCTAATTGACGTGTTTGGTGCAAATTTGTTCGAAATCGATCAAATAGTTTTCTCTCTAGATAATAATAATATTTATTAGTTAATCTCCAACTTTAATAAAAAAACTCTCCTACCACACCCTACAAGTCACAGTGAATCTGTTTAGTAATTTAAATAATTATGTTTGTGAGAAAGTATGTGCCAGTTCCTGGTACCGTTTATTTCTAGTTGAAGTAAATAAAAAACAGACTAACTTATAACTTTATTTAGTTAGTTATTTTGGAGACTAACTTCTAACTTTAATCAGTTACTTTTTTGCTGACTAACTTTTAACTTAATTCAGTTAGGAATTTTCCTGGCTAACTTATAACTCTACTCAGTTATTTTTTTGATCGACTAACTCTAACTTCTTCAAATATTGAGAGTACTGATTTTAGTAAGGTTGGCCTAAATAGTTCTATTTGTAGTACAACTGAATCTAAACTTAATGTGTACAAAATTAATGCAAAAAATTGAAATTTAAAAGTTTTTCACCAACAAAAAGAGACTTTATCTCAAATAGAAAAAATGACAAACGTAGAGTTGATCTTAAAAAATTAGAATTAGAAGGTTGTTGCTTATGTTGTGGATATAATCATACGTCAAAATTGTTGGAAGTCCAGTATTATGGTGATTTCAAAAAGCTGAAGTTAAAAACAGTTTTAAAACACACTCCTAAACAGTTTCAATCTTATATTGTACAGTTTCCAGGCCGTTCGGCTATTTCCATTGAACATGAAGGGACAAATTGCATTAATACAGTAAATTGTATATTGTTGAAGAAGAATACTCACCCATTTTGGGTCGTTCTTGGATAATAAGCCTGAAACTTGGCTGAAATAAAATATAAATTAATCAAAAACTTGACATGTTAGAGGAAGGTGTAATTGAGCGTGTTGACGCTTCTGAATGGGCACTCCACTGGTGCCTATGGAACCCGACGGAAATTTACGATTATGAGCTGACTACAAATCCATTTCTACAAGATGCAAGGAACCCCTTTCCAAAGATAGAAGATATTTTCCACAAAATAAAAAATGGAAGCTACTTTTGTAAATCAGATATATAATACACAAAGCTTATTAGCGATTTTCCATAGGAAAGATGAGCTATTGCAGTGACCCTAAGCTATGGTAAGACCTAAGGTCGAGGGAATAGTAAATGAGCACCGATCATGGTCCCAGAAATCATTTGAGGTCATTAAAAATTATATATATATGTGTGTTCACACTCTAATGGCCACATTTTAAGTCCGATTTGGTACACACGTTGGTTGTCTACGTCACTCGTTAGCCAAAAAAAATCCAACAACCGGAAGCATGTTTTTTGAACGGAAGTAATTATTTTTTGAGATTTATTCTACAAGAATGAAACTTTTTTGGAGTTTTATAAAAAAAATAAATGTAGGATATTATTTTGCAAATTTTGTTTTTTTACACAACTTATAGCTCGCTTGGTTCCCCCAAAATCGATCAAAACGTAAAATACCATAAAAGTAGGCCTACCCAGTTCAAATCCACATGAGGGATTTTACTGATGGGGCATCTTCTTTTCCGAGGCCTAATGGCCGAGTTTGTACTCTGCGAGCAAAAGGAAGCAGTCCATAACCTGAGGTCGTAAGGCCTTAGGGCATACTCGCAAAGCGAGTTTTTCCGCTGCGAGTGGAACGAAGGAGTGCTTGAGTTGAAGCTGGAGGCTTAGGTTTAAACAAATTCTACTAATAATATAATTCATACACATAGGCAGCTATTCAGCGCCTTCATGAGTAGATAAATTTCCCAAATAGTTGGTTGAAACCCTAAAACCTGTAAACTTAATTTTGGAAATTCGCTCAACTCATGACAGCGGTTCAGCTGCATGGTTGAATTGTTTACATGTTGAAATGAATGAAACGAGTTTTAAAATTGCTGCTATTTCTACACATAGAGGTACTTAATGTATAAAGTGCCTGCATTTTGGCTTGAAAACCGCTCCAAATGATTTCCACAAAATAATAGATCAAATTATTTAAGACTTAGATGGATTGGTGGCTTATTTTGATGATATTGTAGTTTAAGGATCAACAAAAAAGGAGTGTCTCAGTAAATTAGAAACTTGTCTTGATCGTTTACAAAAAATATGATGTGCATTTAAAGAAGAAAAAAGAGTAAGCGATAATGCTTCAATTTTTACATCAGATGTATTTTCTTTATTTTGTAAGAACCATGGAATTAAACAAAAGTCACTTGCTTCTAACTACCCACCTACAAACGGATCTGCACAGCAAGCTACACAGACTCTAAAAAACAAGTTAATCTGTATGTTACAAGAAAAAGGTTCTCTACAACAAAAACTATACAGATTTTTATTAAAATATCATAC
>JAGFPH010017195.1:0-10059 GCA_018207615.1 Philaenus spumarius
TTCAGCGAGCAAATAAGATTAGCCAGCATAGGTAAACCTAGCGAAACCACTCAAGACGCGATAGAGTTCTTAAATAATGTAGACATGATTGAGGAAAATCGGCGAAGTAGACCCCAGGACGCTCAGGAAACGGAAAACAGGCATAATTTCACACCTCGGAATAACCCACCAATCCACAGATCCTATGCTCAAAACCCAAGTAACTCAAATCACCCAAACTCCAATAAACCACGTCCTTCCAACTCAAATCCTAACCAGAAGCCGAAAAACTAAGAAATGAGGTTCTGACAAAGGATGGATTTTTTCGGAATGACAGGGCCGATGAAAAAACAAGAAAACAAAGAAATAATACTAAAAAATTAGATGCGCGTGTAATCACCGAAAATTTAGGAAATAAAAAAGTTACTCCTTGTAGTAGAATCGAACCTGAAGTAGGCGAAAAAATCGTCGAAAAGGAGCGCGAACGTCAGCCTAAACAGTTAGGTAGTTTAAATGTAAATATTAGGGAAGACTTGTTAGATAATAGAGATGAACCAGTTATAGAAGAAAAACCGTTAGAAGAAATACCCGCGATTCCAGTAGAACTTGGAACAAATGCTAGTTACATGGAAATTGACACCGGAGCCGAAGTAAGCGTTATCCAGCAAGATTACCTCGAGCAATTGAAGGCGGAAGATGTCAAAATCTTAGAATTACCGGTAGCGTGTTTGGAGATAATTGGTGCATTAAAAGGGAAGGTGCAAAAAATCAGCAAGCAAGTCCTAATTGAAGTTAAACTGGTTGACAAAAGCGTAGATCTACAATTTTTGGTAGTAAAAGGTCTAAAATCTAGGATAATTATGGGATGTGACCTTTTATATAGTTTACAGGCAAAAATAAACATGCAAGAAAAATTTGCAATGTTCAAAATAGGTCAGGAAAATGTTAAAATCCCGTTTATTGATAAAAAAGTTGCAATAACACGGTTAAAAGGAAAATGTTTTAATATTAATTCCCGATACTATAAAACCAATAAAAAGAGAAATGTAATTAAATCGGAGGTAATTAAATCCGACGAAATCGAGGCAACAAATACTACACTCAAAACAAATAAAGTAAATATTAATCAAAATAGTATGAACGAGTTAGTAAACAAAGCTGAAATCGTTAATGGACCGGAAGTAGGTGAGACAGGCATTAATGATGTAATGGAAGGGAAGTGCGGCAGCAGTCAAGACAGGAAGCCGGAGACAACAGCTAGGAAAAACAATAAGGTTAGGATACAAAACGAAGAGAGGTTGAATAAGATGATATCGAGGGAGGTGTCAGTTCAACGAAGGAAGGGGCAGAAAGCCAAACAAAATATCGTACCGAAGATGCTATCAAAAGAAGCCAAGGACGAGATTCCGCGTGATAGGGCATTAAAAAGGATTAATGTTCCAATTAATGTTAGGTATAATGGTGAAAAGATTCCAAGTACCAACAAAGCGTCGCGGCGCAATCAATGTATCCATAACTGTGAATATTCTAGTAAACGTTGTAATCCAAATAAGGCGAAGTCAAGCACTACACTACACTGCAATTTTTCCGACCACTCGATGAATAATAAAAATAATAAAAAATGTAAAAACAATAAACCAACTCATAAAGAATTAATATCTGTAGGAGGAGCAGAAACACGTAACCGAAATCTACCGTTAAATATGCGTGGAAAAATATCAAAAGTTAGATTTAAAAACACTGCTACTTCTGATGTAAATAAGACTAAATTAAGTAGGAAACACGTTAGGTACAAAGAGAGAGTAGGCCTAATGGAAAATCAGCTGTGTGGTCTTAGACAAGGAGGGGAGACGGTAACCCGAGCAAAAGGGCATGTAGCGGTTCCAAGGAAGAAATGCAATAAGATAACTTTGACAAAGGAGTATAGTCATGGTACTATACTAACGGAACAACAAGAAGGCCTACTGCAGAAATTAATAGAAAAATATAATACAGTTTTTTCTGAATTGCCGGGACTTTGTAAAAATTACGTTCATGAGTTAAAGGTTAATGCAACAGACACCTTTGTGAATCGTAATTACCCAATTCCCATAAATAACGAAAACAGCGTAGGACAGGAAGACCAACGGAGAGTGCGAATCCAACAAATAAGGATGAATCCAGGTTTTACACAATTATTGCAGGATTGGAGAAACAGACAGATGGCAAACCCTGAATGCTTAGAAATAATACAGGATATTGTAAATAAAGTAGATTATAGAATTGAAAATAATGTGTTATGTAAATTTGTAAATGGAATATTGAAAATTGTAGTACCAGAGAACACGGTAAAAGAATTCATAAAACACGTGCACGAAACGTACGGTCACGCAGGAAGAAATAAGATATATAATATGATTAAAAATAGGTGGCATTTTAGATATATGAACAATCGAATTATGGAAGAGATTAGAAAGTGCGACATTTGTCAAAGAGCGAAATACCCGAACCAATATTTAATAGGTCAAAGTAGGCCAATCATAACAAAAATTATGGCGAGTAAATTTAAAGGCGAGACCAGAAAACTGTTTCTTTTATACACAGGACCTTTCCGAATAAATGAAAGAGTAGGAAATAAAACCTATATTATAGAAGACCGGGTTACAGGAAGAATAAAGGGAAAATACGATGTTCGAGATCTCAAACCATATATTCAATGAGTAAAGTTGTCATCCAAAAATAAATTAACACTGTAAATATTATTGTATTGAAGCAAAGGTAGGCCTAGTGCACAAAGTGATTAGCCATGCTGGGGAATCCCAAAAGTAAATATTTTGATTGAATGTAAAAACAAGCGGTGCGATGAGATTGTAAAGGGCAGAGAACAAATTAGCCAGGAGGGGATGTTTGAAAACAGCTGAACGGAAACGAGATCAAGGTCAGGCAGTGGGGAGAGAGAACACAGCACGCTGCAATGAATGAAGTAGGCCTAAATAAATAACTCGACTCATTGATAGATACAGGGTAAGGCCTAAGCACTTTTCGGTTACACGCAAAGGCATTGCTTGTTGTTTTAAAGTAAATTGTACATACAGATCCAGGAATAAAACGTTTGAATGCAATCTACAAACAAGTCAGGAGCCTGGAATGTCCTAATACACGAGTAAGGGGTATATAGGGGTTGCATATTACTTGAAAAAAAGGTAATTATGCGTAAAATTAGTTAGGAGAGTCTAAGTAGTTAAGATTCTGGAAGGAAGAAAGTAAGCTAAAACCTAGGAATCAATTAAGGAAAGAAAACGGTAATGGAACAATATAAAGGAGGATACTAGGGAAAAGCAAAGGAAAACTATTTAGTACACTTAAAAAGAAAAAAAAAAAAAAAAAAAAACTCTCAATTATTATAGTTGAAGCCACTTAGGCAAATAAATAAAAAATTGTTAAACCATAAAGGGTAAACTAATGTAAAACGTATAAAACGCGGAGTATAAAAATTCGGGAAGTATGAATGCGGGGAAATAACAGTAGTATAAAAGCGTAACCCAGTAGAATATTGTTAGTTTGTTATCAGGCAAATTAAAATGTGTCCCTGTATTTATATAAGTAGTGTACAGTATAAACATGTGTTTTCAGTGGAAATAAACTCATCCAGTGAGCGTTTCAAAAGGAAATGTATACCATGGTATATTGTGTAAATGTAATTTCAGAGTATGGAGAATAAGAAGAACAATGAAAAGTATAGTAGGAAATGTATAAAAATATTATGAATGTGTGATATGTAAATTGTTAGATTAGGAAGGCAGAACTAGATATAAGAGTGTAATAAGATATGAGGAAAATGAAAAAGGAATGATATTATATTTAGAAGGTTTCAATATCTTGGGTTTTTGGCGGAGCCGATCAAACCAGATATCTTAAGAGGGGTAGCTTACAACGGACAAAACTCGTTGTAGGTCTTGAGTTTAAATTTGCAATTAATTTTGTAAATTTGAATAATATGGACTTGCAGGGAGTTAAAGCCAAATGTAGGTCACGAGATCAGCATGTATACGCGGGCGGTCTGTTATCGGGTAGAATTAAACTTTTGGACCCTGCCTGTCTGAAAAGGATTGGGAACTTATAAAAATTACTTAAAAGATTCCTACGGGAAGCCAAAATCCAAGATTTGAATAAAAAATAAAAATCTTCGGGAAATGCATTACGCTAACGGCGGGTGTATTTACTGCGAGATTAGATATTAAAAAATCATAAAGTTACGTAAGATACGAGCTTTCAAAGAATGAGAAAAATTTCAAAATTCCTCTAATTTAAAAAAGAAAAGGTTTTTTAGGCTTTTCTTAAAGAGGCCTAAAATAAAGGTGAAATAAGTTTTAGCGAAATTTTGTCATATAAAAAAGTTAATGGTAATTCATAAAGTTTAAAGGATAAAAAAGTAGGTTAAAAATAAAGTTTTATAAATTCTAACTAAAACAAGTTTTAGTGTTGATAAATGTAATTTTAATGTAAAAGAAAAACTAGAAAATTTATAAAAGGAAAAAGGTGATAGAATTTGCACCTTTACAGCTAATGGAAAATTTAAACTCAAACTTTTAACAATTCAAAATAGTAAATAGTATGTAAATGAAGTAGTTATGTAAAATTAATCCAGTATTTGAAATATGTTTCGGGAGTAAAGTAAAACCCTAGTTTGTGAAAAATCGTTGAAGTCCCTAACCTCACAGCAATACAACCAGAAGCAGAAATGAGATGAAAATCCGGCTAGTAAATGAAAACCAATGGACAAGAAAAGTGAAAAAAGAAAAACCGAAAGAAGTGTAAAATTAAGACTTTTCCGGGAAAAATCGCCGCGGAAAAACGCGCGCGGGTCGTGTACGCGAACCAGGAGTCGTACGAACGTCACTCGAGTTCGTGTGGAAAGGTAACAACGAGCTGAGGAAAATGATGTCAGTTTCAGGAAAATCGGATAAACCCGGGAAGAGTTACATGGAAAAAGGATTTCCATAGCACATAACTGAGGGAAGCCAGATAAGAACGCAAGACGGTAGAGGGGAGGTCCAAAGACGAGACTGATGGAAGGAGAACAGGGTGACCAGTTTACGAAAAGGGGCGTACTCAAAGAAACAATAGAAACTTAATTAAAACAAAGGCTAAATCATGTTACAAAATTATGAAAAAATTATAATAAAATTCAGGATGAAAAGTTACGTAGACTAGTAGTTTGAAATTGGCGAAAAAATGGATTTTAAAGCATTATGGAAATACAGTGGTAGAAAGCTTAGGTTGGCAATGAAATAGTGCCGAAAAACCTTATATAAACGATTGCTCGGGGAAACTCGGGAGGATTATTATTTGTTACGATGTAAGTTGACGCATCGAGAGCAGATACTTGTTTTTTATAAAATACTTTAGCGTGCTAGAAGCTGAGTATTTTCTTCGTTAAACTTAAAATTTTTATAACAAGTAAGAAGATACGGCATTGCGGTTATCATCTGGGATGCAGCAATAGACACCGCATTCACTCTACAAGAACGTCAGTGGCAACTTAGTCTATACAAGTTGGCCTAACTTGGGATTTCTGGAAGAAAAACATAGCCTACAGGACAGCTGATACATGGAGTGATTCATATAGCTTCCAGACAGGACTCCAGGACACCACCAGGCAGCCACCAGGACATGCAACTGTAGCTACGAGGGAATAGACGAACCGGGATAGCAGACACGGCATCACCACATCCATCTTTAAGAAGACATCCATCATACATCCAGACAACCCTACAGGACACCACCGTCATCCACAAGACAACTCTATCAGCACGCAGAACATCTGTAGCTTGTCATCACTAGACAGCGTTCGCGGATTTCACCACAACGTCGCGACGCCTGGACAAGTGTGAAAAGGTCGGTAGAAGCGTAAACTACGTTAGTCCCTATTAAATTGCCTGAAGTAAATTCAAATAAATTTATTTTAAATACTGGGTTACTTAGGATGCTAGATTAAGAAATTTGTAATTAATTAAAGAAATAAATTCATTAAATCGTAAATTCAAATTTTCATTAAAGTATAAATTAAATGCAATTGAGTAATAAAATATTAAAATAAATTATAATAAATTAAGAGATTAGTTCTGCCTTATAGTTTTAAAAAGTTATTATTTTATTTGAGAAGAAAGTTATTATTTGGTTTTATTTGAAAAATATTAAATACAAGAATTTTGTTTTATGTTTAAAATTAGAAAAAAGAAATTATTAAAATTTTATTTTGTTTTATAAAAGGTTATTATTTACAAAAACACCTAATATTCAAATATCCCAATAGTTTATGAATTTTAGATTAAGAATTGATAAAGTGAAATTTCATAAAATAATTGCAAGCACAAATAAGCAATTTACAAGGTTAGTTCCAGTGTACTCACTCTTCAGAGGTTTACAAAAAGTAAAATTATTAACTTGTGTTCTTACTGAGCTAAAATTAAAAATAAATTACTGGAAGTATAAAGTAAAGTTTTTTGTCAGAATAGTCAGTGAACTGAATATTCGACACATAGTTATTTCTCCTAGGCCAAACAAAGTGAGATTGCCTATAAGACTTCCAGTAGGTGGAAATAACTTATTCTCCAACGAAGAATTCACAATTATTCAAAACTAAGGTTGTTCGTTGTGGAATTGGCGTCCCGAAACGTGGGACCCGAAATATTCTAAACCGAACAATTCCTCTAAAAAAGAATATTCGTTGTAATGCATATACTGTATTTGGAAGTGTGTTACTCAAATTTAGATATTTTAAGCGTGAATAGACCTGTTACGATGATTTCCTAGTTGAATTCTACAATAAATAATTATGTACTTTATACCTTAGTTGTTATTGAACACAAAATAGTTATTAAGATATCCTGTTAGCTTCTGACAAACTGATAACTCATAGTTATACTATGTAATCGTCTTATTCCTCTTTCAAATTAATATCATCAATAATTCTTTTTGGATAATTAGTGTGTAATAAAGTCTGTCTTTCATCAAGTTTCCTCCATTTATTTAATGTTGATTGCGCATAACTCATTCCAGTTTTGTTGACGTTATTTCACCTTTATTTCAACAATATTCACATTTGTTTTCTGATCAGTAAAAATTAGAAGAACCGTTTCATTCTAGTTCTTTTAAGCAGGCTACTAACAAACAAATAGACTTTCTCCTTTCAACGACTTTTAAAAATCATCGGTAATGAATTGCTTCTAACTACTTCTTTATGTATCACATTTACAATGAACCCAAAGTTTGATTCATCCTGTATATAGATAGCGCTATTTAAATCAACAGTAATTCCAAGTTTATGATATGCATTTAAGTATGCAATTGTATGTGTGTTACTTTAATTTGAATATATTTACCAAACTCAAAGCAGGTTGTAAATTATTGTAGAACTATTTAATTAAATTGTAAAATGAAATATGAACACTTAAATTATTTACGCACACAAAATAATTGTTAATGTAATTTTGTTTAATAAACTATCCAAAACTGGAAAAACAATGTTTTTATCATTCAATATCCTTATTCCGCTTTCGCGTTAATACCCCTCCCATTCCGTTTTTAAACTTGCTATTTTAGTACATACAATCTGTCATCCTATTTTCGTAATTTTAATTGTTTTTTATATTTACAAAATTGACTCTGTTTTTTTACCAGCACATATTGGTCGAAATCAGTTCGACAACACCTTATATACTACGCTATTTAATTCCACATAAGTTCCATCTACCAGGAGTCCTTGCGTTATGCACTTCCTACAAATGTAACTCTTTACCAGACGATATCTGATGTTAGACGTTACAAGACAGACGACGAGACTTCGTGATAAACGACTCTGACTCTGTCTGCCTTCCGTATGATTGATTCCATCACGTGATCTCTACATATGTTTATTTAAACAGCAACGTCTTCCCTTTTCACTACTTTACCAGGAAAGGACCATTTATCATCACATTTGAACGTTATAAATCTTCTTTATTTCTTTATAAATATATTCACGAACGCTAAGCATTTTTATTCATCATGTCAAATGTCTGTGTAATATGATTTTTCTTTGACAAGTTCACGGTAAAAAGAAATAGTTGTCATTGAATGAAAGTTGAGATGGGAAATACTGACTGTACCAACGGGTATGTATGCATTTTATGTATGTACGGGTATGTATGTATATGCACAGCCCTTAAGCTGTGAATATACTTGTAGTATCGCTTTTATTTTCTCCGATACCCGCCAACGACTTTACGCAGTGTAGACACACAGCAAGCATTGTGCTCAGCATTTTCGCAAGCACTTTAACGAATATACAAATTTTCTAAAAACTAAAAATATTTGTAGAGTATGTTTTATAAAATTTTTAAACGCCCTACAAAATAACATACGCTTTTATTCAGTTTTTAATATCTGTTTCTAATGATGGATTGTAAATATTTTAATATTTATTGTTTATTAGGACATTTAACATAATTTGTGTATGTAAAAAAATAATACATGATGTTTCCAGATTATCAAGTTTTTTTATCATAGTTATGAAACTCATAAGATCAAAAATCAAAATACTCGTAATTACAATCTCTATTACAGAAGACTAGAACAAATCAGACAAAAAGCTCCTGACTATGGTATCTACAGTATTTTCAAAATATCATATAAAGGCGCAAATTTGACTAAATTCAGAACCTATATATTCAGCTAAACTTGAATATATATTTTGTTATATATTACAATATATATATTATATTATATTATATATATAATATAATTTATACAATATATATATTGACATAAAGTTACTGGCAATGTATGCAGAAAAGTTGGTCTAATACACTTTTTTGTGAATAGCAGCCTATCAGTTCTAGTGCTGGCAGACGGTCTTCCAATAGGAATAAGATAGGCATTTTTACCTCTGGAAAGACTTTGCTGGTACTGAACATGAAATACTACATTACGTAATGACTCTAACGTTTTAGGTTTAAATCTGATTATCGTTAATGATTGATTATACCAAACAAATAATTTTTGTGTTGAGGTTTATTGAACAGAAACAACATTTTTGGTTTTTAAATTTTTTGCCTGAGTATAAAACAAATACTCAGATTCTGGGCTGAATTTTAGTTTTGGATGTCTGCCATCTCTTCATGATTGTTCAGACTAACAATGATGTTACACAAGAATAGGTTATCAATGTGTACCGGTCAGTACCTGGCTAGAATTCTACTTATAGGTTAAACAAAGGCCATTTGAATTTCCTACAATACATTTTCAATATTAGAAAAAATGTATTTTTATATTATATTTTTAATAGTATTATAATTACAACAAAGTTATTATCACTTATCAAATAATTTACAATTCATATTTTAACCAACATAATAATGAGGATATCAAAGTTTTGGATTATCAACCAGATTTATAGGTTATTCACACAACAATTAATACTGCATAACCTCTTCATCCGGTCCTAATTTTGACTCCCTCGACTAACACTGAGGAACGCTTTAGTATGTTGATATGTTTTAAGACATTTATCCGAGCACAAATAGTGCTCTACCTTTCACACCACCTTAAACAGAGACGGACAACTTCCATACAATGCCTATAAAACCTGACAAGACAAATAATAGAAAGAGCCCAGAAATAATTTATTTACTTGACGGGTGCAATTGTTGCTTGAAGGAGGGTGACTTGCTGCATATTTCATCGGATCACTATCTCACATGCAGCTTAAACATTTATACCTTTCTCTTGCAATATCAAGTAGCGCCTGTCTTTTGCATAGGTATAAATCAATAGTCACATTAAGTAAATTCTATATGTTTTTGTTAAAAAATTCTTCTGGAATTTATCAAAATTCTATTTCAATTTAAGGTATGAAACATTTTCAATATACAGTAACTGATTTGAAAAAAGTATGATCACTTAAAAAAACTTTAATTTTTCAGCTATATTCGAAAAATACCTGTCTTAACCGAAATTAAAGGTGGCAATATATACCAATATGTTTAGGCTCTATGTGACATCAACAAAAAAAATCATGATTATAGAAATAATAAATTTAAATGAAAAAATGATTTAAAA
>JAGFPH010017196.1:7621-18052 GCA_018207615.1 Philaenus spumarius
CCACCTTTCGATAGTGGAAATCAGCCAAGACGCAATAACTATTACAACGACAATCAAAACAATTACTTGAACCTTAACAATGGTCCTCCGCCTTTCGGTAGTGGAAATCAGCCAAGACGCAATAACTATTACAAGGACAATCAAAACAATTACTTGAACCTTAACAATGGTCCTCCGCCCTTGTATGGTGGGCTACAGCCAAGAAGCAATAGCTATTACAACGACTATTAAAACAATTACTTAAACTTTAACTATCATCCGCCCATCAGAGGTTAACCACAGACAAGAACTTAGGTGTAATAATAATTCATTAGAACGACGATCAAAACAATGCCAACATGAGGCTTGTTTGAAGAAATTTCAAATTGAACATAGGTTGTGTATTGCAAACAATTTTAAATTTTAAAATAAATTATTTCTAAAAATACATTTTGAATTTCTTCTTTTCGGGATCAATTTGTAATTTTAGTCACTACTACTGAAAGGTTTTAACTTACAATTCCATATTTTACCAAACTTTAATGATGATATACACTTTCAAACAATGTCCAACTTAAGACTTTAAACAAGTTTTACTACATTAAATATTAAACATTTTGGAATAATGAAAAGGCTATGTTTTTAACTATTCAAATGGCAATGAATATTTTTTTTACGTATAAAACACAACTCAGTGTACAACACATACAGACAATTCCAGGGTAATAAAATGTGTTCTTATTGAAAAATTATACTTACATAAGTTTTAAAAAGTAATCCCTACATAGCTCTAGAGTACTGTCAACTTCAAAAGTTGCATTTTAATGAGAGAAAATTAACTCACTAGAAAGGAGTCCTGGATTCCGGTTGTGCTATATAGCTGAGTTTCGTTAAAATGGAAAATTCCGTTTCAACTATTTCATTCGATTAATTCGTTTAGGCCTGGATTTTTCTAACTGATTAACGGGATGCATTTTTATATGATCCTTAATGTACTTTTTAACATGTGGCAAAATCGCATCTTGATCCTAATTGCAATACAAATACTCACACCTTGAAGAACGATTGCTTGGTATAAATATCATTTCTCATTTATTAGACCCTTTACAATGGTGTGTATTTCGGTAGATATTGCAATTTTAACACTTTAATTACTTCCAAAGATCTTACCTATACCCACCCCTATGTTTTAAAGGAGTCAATTTGCAGTTTTAAGGGAAGCCAATGTTTTTTCAGTGTTTCTGTGACTTCTAATATTGTATCTAAAACTATAAAAGTATAGATTCTTTCATTAAATTGTGATAAACATGAATATTGTTTGTGTGTATCTGAAGTGAATGTTTTAATAACTACTCAGAAGATCTTAATTTCCCCTGGAAGATTACACGTACTAGTTGTATGACTTTACTTCAATCTATTTAATAACTCAGCTGACTGACTTAATCCCCTGAGGCTAATCGGTGATTTCTGCAAACGACACTAACTTAAATGAAATTTATAAAACTTTCACTCGAATTGTACAGTAAAACATGTTTAAATTAATTAATTACTGTACATGTAAAATTCATGAAACATTATTTTCATTTTAAAACGAATTACAGTACTATAGACCAGGTAGAGTACTGAAAAATAAATACATTTTTGCCTACAGCTCCAATTTGTATGCAATTTTTTCCATCGTGTTCAGAAAAATACTAGGCAAAAAGTCTACATCCGATTAGTTTCGGGAGAAAGCGGAAATGCATCGCGGATGCATAAAGTGCATAATTTTTTTTAAACCTCTAAAAACGTATGAAAAACCTTACAAATTGATACTCGGGGGGTATTTGGGAGCACTGATCTCAACCCTGACCATGGGAGATGCCCCGGGGAGGATTGTTTGGGGAAATTTGTGAAGTTGCTGTACAAAAATTTCCTCGCCCCCCTTCCCAGAGCCTCCCGGTGCATCGGAGGCATTTCGCATGGTCAGAAATGAAATCAGCGTCCCCAAAAATGTCCGAGTTCTGATTTTCGTGGCTTTTCGTCCATTTTTAGAGGTATTAAAAAGTTATGCACCCACGGTGCATTTCCCCCTTTTCCCAAAACTGGTCATATGTAAACTTTTTCCCTGGAATTTTTCTGAACACGATGCCGAAAACTGCAACCAAATCGGAGCTGTAGGAAAAAATGTATTTATTCGGTTCAAACTCGTTCTAGTTTGCCTGGTATAAGGTCATAAAACTAGATTTTCGATAGTCAGTTTTTAAAATCCCGCATGTCGTAAAGTTAGTTTTTTCTACTGAAAGAAAACAATATCAACATCGCGTAGAAATGTTGATTGTGGAAACTCAATCATTCCCGTTTTACCCTATATCAATAATAATAATGAAAACAATAATAATAATAATAATAAAAATAATGTGAAAGCAAAAATAATGATAAACAACTTGCATACAATGCAAGAACACTTGAATGTGGAACACAACCTCCTTTTTTCTCAACAATCTTTTGAGGGTTTAACGATACATGAGTGAAACGAATCTATTTTTATACAACATTATGTAAACCTAACTTTCAATTTACTTATAAAATACAAAATAAATATGTAATACCATAATATGTAATAGTTAACAAAATTATTTTGACATCTATATAATAAAATAATTTATGAAAACTTGTGGCAGTCAGTACGGCCATTCTATCCAGCCGATTTCCTTATTTTTTTTTTAAATTGCAGGTAGGCCTAATCATTCACAGATATGTCATCAAGCATTACAAATCATGTATCTTTCGCCTTACAAACGTTACAATCAAATGTAAATTTCTGCTGTGTATTCCTTATGGGGGTTTTTTTGGTTCTTTGTCCACTTTACGTTCGTATACCATTCATCCGATTGCTTTTAAATTTTGCATAGTAACACAGGTTAACCCTGGGAAGGTTTTAGGCCATTTACCAAAGTCCTAGGACATTAGGGCTACGCCCCAGTGGCCCTCAAAGTTTCAATGTTAATCTTATGGAAGAAAGATTTCTATTGATTTTTTCAAAAACAGCTGATTTTATCAGGGGCACAAAAACAGCTGTTCGTATAAAAAACATAGCAATACATCATGTTTGTTTACTTTCATTACCATAGCAACATTACTTAGAAAATTTGAAGAGTATTACCTTTTTGAGGTTACATTGACAAACTAAAAACAAACACAAACAAAAATCAACGAAAAATGCTAACTATATTTTAATTTAATTCAAACATTGGTTGTTACAAACCTATTATATATAAAACAGCTAATTTGGATCAAAAACTGAACATAATTTTAGGGTGGGCCTACAATGAACCAAAACACGAATTGGGCTAATTATTAGAATCAGGTTTTATTATAATTCTTCACAACTACCAGTTTTTTTTAGATTAGGTAAAATTTTCCAACTGCGAGCGAAGCGAAGCAGCCATTTGAGGCCGAAGGCCGAGGCGGGGTTGGGACGCGGAGCGTCCAGGGGCAGAGCCCCTAGTAATTTAATTAAATTTTTCACAATCGTTAATTAACTAATTGGAATAGTTAATGAATGGTTATCACCACCAAAACATCTTTGAGAAACCCTAAACATGATCTCTTTCATACGGACCCATACTCTACATCAATTGCTTCAAGGCGTACTTGTTTACAAGAATAGTATTTTAAAATATTTAATTGGAAGTGTAAAAATTGATTGATACATTTAAAAGATG
The DNA here is from genome assembly GCA_018207615.1 of Philaenus spumarius. Lineage (NCBI taxonomy): Eukaryota > Metazoa > Arthropoda > Insecta > Hemiptera > Aphrophoridae > Philaenus > Philaenus spumarius. The sequence continues at coordinate 11,308 of JAGFPH010017196.1, forward strand.
ATAACGTCGTCTTGAAAAGACAAAGAGTTTCGTTAATATCGAAAATAAGGAAGAGTGTGGAATCCTAACTTGTATTGTGGTACTAGAATAACGAATCAACGTGCGACCGAGGTATATTAAATTTTTTGTTAAAATGTATGGTTTTTGAGTAAAATTTATGACTCTGGTTTTATAAGATTATATATAAGACGAAATATAAGATTATTCTAATTAGGGAATATTTATACGAAAATAAATTACTAAGTAGGCTTACAGCTTTGTAACAAAACCATACCAATTAGCAGATGAAGTACATTAAAGTAGCTTACAATTAATTGGTTTAGTGATTTGAATTTATAAAAAGACAATCAATATCCAGACAATAAAAACAGGCTGTTAAAATAAATATAAACCGATTTAACTTAAGGGGGCGCTTCCCTGTCCGCCATATTGAATCTAATTCCCATAAGAGCAATGCTACAGAATAAGTCATTTTTTTCTGTTAATTCGTGGAATAAATTTAAAAATTTGGTTTCATTTTGAAATACTATCATATGCGGATGTTGATTGATAAATAAATTTTCAAAACCCGTTTTATTGTTTTCATAAACGTATGATATAAATAGTAAAAAATAGTAAATTTTATTAATTTTTTACTCAGTTGCAAAAAGAGATATTGCAAAAAAACCTTAGCAATCAACACCCACAGTCTATTCTACTTTAAGAAAAAAATACAGCTTTCGTTTTTTGACAAAAACAACACAAAAATATGCTTAATAGTGAAGGTATGTTTTGGTTATTTAACATTGAAATTGGTACCCAACTTCGCCGTTTTGAATGTGGGGAGCCGAGCCTTAAGAAGGTTTTTATAGTGGATTCAATGTGTTATTTCTTGCCTAACATTATTATTACCGGTAATACACTGTTCTTTAACCCTTTGCTGATAATACCTAACTCTGGCTTATCAAAATCATTAGACATCAAGTTAGAAATAATTTCTTAGACTATTTCACTTTATCTATTGAACAATATTTGTTTGAAGATATTGAAATGTCTTGTTCTGTTTGTCATAAGTACGTTGTACAGTAGTTCTAATATAATTATTGACATGCAACATTATGTTATCTATAATAGCTGGATGAAAGCTATTGAGAAACCTTAAAAATGAGCCTTGTGTAGATCTCTGTTCAATTCTGTTATTATTTTTTTTTTTTTTTCAATACTACTACTAAGTTTATCACATATATTATTTCTCGAGACCATTTTTTTGTCGGTACGCCATAACTTCCTTAATACAGCATCAAATTACATGAATGAGGCATCATTTTAAAGCTTTAATTAACCGCTACACCGGAAAAATATACAAAATACAATTATACGAAAAAAAATAAATAAATAATCACAAAGTAACAGTGATGTAAGATCAAATAAGTTGTAGGGATATTTTCCTGGCGTTGGCAACACTGAATATGCGAATGCTTCGCACGGGTTAGCTAGTATATTTATATTTATTATTATTATAATTATATTTATTATTGAACATATGCCAAACTGGGAGAGCGTTTAAAATTCGATTTAAAGAGCACTTACCAAAAAAACAATTTCAGGTAACAAATCGAATTTTGCGCACCTTCTACAGACGAGAAACATGGTTACACGAGCTTACAAAATAACCTTGGACCAATTAAATAAGACATGCATAGGCTACGTCCAATATAAATTAAAATTTGTATATACTACAATAGTTAATTGATAAAAATAAAATATTCATAATTTAAATAGAATAATTCATATAAATACTACAACATATAACAATTTTATACCAATGCATTTTGAACAATTAAAAACATGTAACAAATCATTTAAAACACAAAGATAAGAAATCCTCACTATTAAAGAGGGGAACAAGCAATACAATTTAAAATTCAACTAAAAATTAAATTATAGATATACTACAATAATTGATAAAAATATAATATTCACAATTTCAATAGAATAATTAATATAAATACTACAACACACACAACATATAACAACTTTATACCAATCACACTTTGAACAATTAATTAAAAGAATACAACAAATTATTTAAAACAATTATGAACTGCAACTATTGTTCAATTTAAAATTGGAGAACACATCCATGATTTCAAGGCCGGCTACAGTACACAGAACTCCTCCGCAGAGTAGAAAGATCTAGACGAAAGTAGCTGTCTAAGGCTGTTTTTGGTAAAATATCCTGCAAATTTTTAATGCTCTGCGTAAATAGTCTTTTTAATCAGTCTAGCACCAGTTTGGGAAGGAAGTTTGCTGAATATATTTAGTCTGTGCTGCCTAGCACGATAATTATTACTATAACTGTGTATATCTTTATTTTGGATTTGATTACATTTAAATTTAAGGTAGAGTATCGCCTCAAGTATATATATACTCGGAAGTGTAAAAACTCTAAGATCTTTAAAAGCAACCCTACATGACTCAGCTTTTTTAAGACCTGCTATAAGCCTTATAGCTTTTTTTGCAAGACAAAAACCCTTTGTATATTCCAAACTGACGAATCTCCCCAAAGAAGAATTCCACAGTTCAGATATGGATATACAATACCATAGTAAGCTGTTAAAAAAATAGTAGGATTGCAGTATAATTTCAAATTTCTAAGTATAAATATTAATTTACTAATTTTTGTGCAAATATATTCTTTGTGATCAACCCAAGTCAAGTTATTGTTAATAAAAAAGCATAACAACTTTGCATCTTTGACCTCTTCAAGTACACTATCATCCGACATAACACTTGGTGTCCGATTTGGACTATATTTTAATATACAAAACATGTACTTTGTCTTATTAAAATGTATTGTCCAATTATTTTGAGCGAAGTATTGGCTGTCCGCATTGACTTGTAGAAAAGCCTTATGCCCTACATTTTGAATTGAGTCTGCTAGAAAACTCACAGTTGTATCATCAGCAAATTGAACTATGCTGTCTGCATGCACTGTTGGTGATAGGTCATTAATATAAATTAAAAAGAGCACCGGTCCGAGAACTGATCCTTGTGGGCCCATATCTTAGCTGGGTTAGTTTTGACAGCCTTCCTGTAACATTTACCCGTTGTATTCTATTATAAAGAAAAGATTTTAACCACAGATTAGGTACTCCTCTAATACCAATTGCTTCACACTTGTTCAATAATAACTCATGATGCACACAATCAAAGGCCTTGGAGAGGGTCAGAAAAATACTCATGACATTTCTTTTCTTTTCTAGACTTTCCAATAGAAAGTCTAAAAGATCACCTGTAGCGTCTATTGTTGATTTACCTCTCCACGACCCAAACTCTGAACCACAAAGAACATTAAACCCCTCTAGACAATTAAAAAAAAAAAGATTTAGAAAACTGCTGTATTAGAAAAAGTTTTTTTCAAAAACCTTACTAAACACTGGTAGAATATAGGTCTGTAATTATTGATATAATTTTTCCTCCCTTTTTAAACAAAGGATAATTAGCAAGTTTTAATTTAGAAGGAAAATTTCCTTCGGAAAAAGACGAATTAACTAAAATTAGGAGAGGTTTGACGAGTTCATCAGAACACGTTTTGATTAACCAAGGTGAAACTTCATCAAGGTCTGTCGCTTTCTTGTTTTTTAATTTACTGATCGCTATGGAAATATCTTTCCCAGACACAGGTGACTGAAATATAGAAGCCCTTATATTACTCTTTTGATGTGTCACCGATTCAAGAGACACGCTGGGTAGCAAAGTCTCTAAAGAAAATGTAATGAAATAAATTTGCCACGGCTGATGGCTCTGTATGACTAACACCATCATTGTCAAGCTCCATATGGAACGATTTTAATGAAAACTAAAATTCTTTATATGATCTGAAGATGGACTCACGAAGCCCGAAACTGCAGTAATCTGTAAATCAACGGAAGGATTAGTTAACGTACCGAAAAAAGGTAATTTATTTATCCATACATTAATTTATACTTTCTATAAAATTGTTTAAATTGTTCACTATTAGTGGATTTGTAAATTTCATAGTAAAATTTAAGTGCATTCCTTGAGACTAAAATTCCATTAGTAATCCAGTTAGATTTTTTATTGGAATTCCCTCCTGCTCTTATTTTTTTCAACGGGCAAGCAATGTTAAGAAAAAATATAAGAGTCATAAGAATAATAAAATTTTTCATTGAGATCATTAATCTCATTGAGACTGCCCAGATTAAAATTTTTATGAGGTATTAAGAATATGTATATTTCCAGGCTGATAGTCTCTAAGTACCTTAAAATTTTGTTTGTTAACTATTGGTGAAAAATTAGAAATATCTATCACCTGTGCATAGTGGTCAGCAATCCCCGATTGTACAATTTTGACCGATAAATTTTCACAAGAAATATTTGAAATGACATTATCTATCGCTGTTGCAGAGGACCCAAATATTCTAGTGAGAGAGTCTATGCACTATTCAAGATCATATGTAGCCAACAAATCCCTCAGTCTCTCCGTGGGCACAGAATCAAAAAGAACACAAATCACATATTTATTAGTTTTCAAATGTCGTTTTTGCAAAAGAGAGTCAAAATGATCAAAAAAATAAATCCAAATCTCCACTTGAAGCACAATATATACTTATTACAATCACAATGTCACCCTTACAATTTATTTAAGCACATGTGATTTCAAAAACATTTCTACTTATAATTCTAGATCTAATATATAGTACTCATATATATTTGTTTACAAAAATAACTACTTCCCCACCTTTATAAATTATTCTGGAAGAATTTGTAGCCAAATTATACTCTTCCGGATGAAAACAATCAATGTTATTATTGTTAAAACCATGCTCAGACACAACAAAAACATCTGACCTTATTTCTGAAGAAAACAAATCCAATTCAGTGACTTCGTTGGTGGCAAATTGTGCATTTTGATGCACAATACTTAAATTATTCTGCACCCTCCCCCTCCCCCCGCGGAAAACATTTTTAGTACAGTCAAATTAGACTTAAACAGGAGAATCCAATAAAATAAAGGTCTGATTGTTGGAAGTTGTTCATTACCCTTTGCTCTAAATGTGGTAAAAAGTCTCCAACTAAATAACATTGGGTTTGGGGTGGGAGGGCAAGGTGTAAAAGTGTTATGTATTCTGGGTTTTTTGAAAATATCTCGTAAACCCTTCACTTTAGAGCTTAGTTTGTTCTATAACTTTTTAAAGTACGTTAAATTTTCCACAAAAATAATTGTATACGTTTTTTTGCTGCCATCAATAGTTTTGGAGGGGTAAAGTAAGATATTTCTGTAGGTATATTTGAAAACGTGTTTAAATTAACAATTTCTCGATGATTTACCGTATATAATTAACATTACGGGGGTGTGTTTTGATAATATAGTTCAGCAGACATGTGGTTGAGTGTTTGATGGACCCTTTGCTCTAAATGTGGCAAAAAGTCTGCACCGAAATAGCGTCGGGTTTTGGGGTGGCAGGGGGTGGAAGGTTTACCCTAAATACTGTGTTTCGATTTTTTTTTTGCAAATATCTCGTAAGTCCTTCACTATAGAGCTTGGTTTGTTAATAACTTTTTAAGATAGGTTAAATTTTTTACAAACGTGTTCTTTATTATGGTGGGGGTACACCACACAAACCCCCACTAATGGGTGTAGTGGGACAATAACTCGAGGGACTGACGTTCCCACTCTGCTTTTTTCAAATTTTTATTTTGTTCGCTCGTAAATTTACTTGTTAGTTGTATTTAATAATAGTCACATAAATCACCTTTGAACACGTACTGAAAAAGAGCTGGTATTAGTTGAACGTAGAGGAGGAGCAGAATTATCCTTGCCTCAGATGTCGTACTATCGCGCTTCATGGTTCTACTCCCTTCGTTGCAGCCTTAAGGCATTTTCACACAACGGTAAAAATACATTACTTATTGAGAAGGCAGTCATTTTTAAACAGAGCATTTAAAACGACACTGTTAAGCATACCTGTTATTTGTTTGTATACCGATAAATTTGTCTGTAATATTATTAAATGTGCGGTGTTGTGTTTTGTGTAGTTAATTTTAATGTTTGACGACTTCGGTCGATTAACCTATTTTGTCAGAAGGTCGGATAAAAGGCCCGAAACGCGTCACATATACAAAAAAGAGGTCACTTCACGGAAACAAATAAATGTAAGAAACCTTATTATAATCAATTAGTGACCTTGAAACTGAAAATTAATTCATTTTACCATTGCTACGCACGACGAGATGTATATTGTTCAAATACGTTATTTATTGAGAAGGCAGTCATTTTTAAACAGAGCATTTAAAAAGACACGGTTAAGTATACTGGTATAAATTACGCATTTATTTTGTAGCACATAATAAAATCAATTTTACTGTTATTTGCTATCAATACTCAAATGAAATTTCCACACTGTATTGTTATAGAAAATTTTCACGAGGAAAAATTATTAGCGTACCAATTTCCTTTTTAAGATTTACAAGGACGGTAAGTCTTGAAATGATTAAAAAAGGTAATGTATTACACACACAATGAAATAACTCCTATTCATTGTTGATAGCCTTAGAACTACATATATTTTATATATATTATTTATTTTCTGTCAAATGTAGTCTGTATTTGTACTTTACCTTTTATGTGGCTACATGTTTCACTGCCACAGGCAGCATCATCAGGCCAGCTATCTATGTCCACTCAAACACTTATATATACACAACACTTACGGTAACACATATTTTCGTACATTTTTCG
>JAGFPH010017197.1:0-10071 GCA_018207615.1 Philaenus spumarius
ACAACTTGTCACCGATACAAAATAGTTGTTTACAGTCTTACCTCCAAACGTTCATATACACACGATGTCATAATTTGTATTTTTAATATTTAGGATAAGATTTGAATGAGTAAAAATCATGCAGGCTAAAAAAAATATTACAACTGACAAAAAAAACTTACATTAACTTGATTTAGACATTAAATATTATTTAACATCTTATGTTTGAGGTTTTGATTATTCGTATATAAATAAGAAATACACAAATAAGTGTAGAGCTACCAGGATTTCCCTTAGTAGAGATTATAAAATGGTTATGGTTGCAATTATGTCTAACTTGCTGGGTGCCCGTGCTTCACTCGGTTAATCTCGATAAAAAAATATCAATTTCAAAGGCATCACGTATACTCTTTGTTAATATGCTATTTACACTATGTACTACCTTCTTAGCTTAAGTGTATAAAATATTCGTCTTTTAGTTTTATTAATACCTGTCGAAGGACAGCCTTTTTATATGCTTATTTAAAGAACCTCCTAGTAAACAATGTTCTTTGTGCGGCCTTCAGGTTGCAATATCACCAGACTCTCAGGTGAGCTTACACGGGAACAGTCATTTCTTAAATCCACCCCAGCCACTTTCAAAGACCGACCTTGCGCTTTGTTTATTGTCATAGCAAAGCATACTTTGACGGGAAACTGCAGACGTGTCAACTAAAACGGGTAGTCAGATGGAATGATAGGTGTTCGAGGTAGAAACACTGTGAGGTGTACCATCATGGTGACCTCAGTAGAGACGGGGATACCTTACCGTAAAACCAATCAGAGCCGCATTTTGGTCACGTGACTTAAGCCCCGCCCCCTCCGCCATCTTGCCCCCTCCGCCATCTTGCCCCCTCCGCCATGACTGTTTCTACCGATCGTCCCCGAATCCGACCGAAGAGCAGAGATTTAAATCTTATAGTTACAGGCCGTTGATCCTCTATCAGAAAGAGCTATAGTTCGAAGATTCTCTACCAGAACGCGCTACCGTCGGACAGGTTAATAGAGGATTCTCTACTAGAAAGCACTGCCGTCGGTTTAAAATATAATGTCTGAGGGTAAATTAAGCAAAGTATAGATTATTGATTCTTGTAATATAATGTAAAATACATTATATAACTGTTTCTTACCCGAGGCCAACCTAACGTAAGGCTTCGCTGTACCCTTGTAATATAATGTAAAACACATTATATAACTAAAACCCGTGTCCGACCAATACCACCTATAATACAAGGCCTACGGGCTCTGACGTCACAGTGACGTGACGTCAGCATAAGAAGGCCATCATTTTCTCGCCAGATAAATCCGATAGATGTCTCAGCTTATCTCAAGCTTTGTTTTACATGACAGCTGGTTAAGTTCTAGATATTTTGAGGTTACTTTGTTTTGTTTTATGTGCTTTATTTAGTGTTAACATAATCTATAAAATGCCTAATAAGTGTTGTGTTCTTATAAGTGTTGTGTAATTATATAAATGGACAGAAGGTCCACATATTTAGTTTCCTAAAAGAAGTTAACCTATTAAATAAATGAATTGATGAATTGATTCCCCGTGTATCATTTACACCGACAAAATATACCAAGGTTTGTGAGTTACATTTTATAAAATTACGAGCATATTACTTGGACAACAAAATCAGGACAAATTGTTAGGCGCAAATTTACTATTCGACCCTAGGCTAACCTATGGCAACAGAAATGTAAAAATCATAGAAAAAAACCTAAAAGGTTCTAATCCATGGGTAATTATTCACAGTATATTTACCTGTATTCAACATTTAACAGTAGAATGTAAAACAACGTAGTTGTCTGCAAAAAATATTAGGCTAGGGTCAAATAGTACATTTACTTTTCGACCCTAGCCTAATATTTTTGCAGACAGCGACGTTGTTTTACATTCTACTTTACTATTCGACCCTAGCCTGATATTTTTGCAGACAACGACATTATTTTACATTCTACTGTTAAATGTTGAATACAAGTAAACATACTGTGGCTAAATACCATAGGTTAGAACCTTTTAGATTTTTTTAATTATTCTTGCACTTCTGTTGCCAAAGATTAGCCTATTGTCGTAAAGTAAACTTACGCCGTAAATTTACGCCAATTGTTACAGTAAATTTAAAGTGTCCTCGCCTTCATACAGATGCAGTTCCTCGCCTATTTCCTAATTGTCCCCACTATCTCCAAAAAAATACAAAATTTCGTCTGAGCAGCGGTGAAAAAAGAAGTTAATTGCACAAAATATGTTGTTTATAGCCCTAGAAGAGAGTAAACAAGGATATTTAAGATACAAAGAAACACCAAGTTATTGTAATTATGCGCAGTTCCTAAATGTTTTAAAATGTTTTAACATTCCTGAAGGTTGGGTTAAAATAAAAAATAAAACCAATGTAACAATATTTAAATACAATACAAGCCAAGACCTATTGTGACCTATGCAATTGTAATAAATGAAAATTTGAAAGTAGAATTATTTTTGTATGGCTCTGAAAATAAAAGTAGAACATCCTTGATTACAAACAATATAAATGAGATTTATGAGGTATTAAATAAAATAGAAGCATGCTCATGATTCATGAAATGATTAAAATGATATTAGGCCTATTGACAATCACAAGAAAGAAATAAAAACACAAATCATAAAGCATGTTTTAGATATTCTTTTAAATATAACTGATGACAAAGATACAGAATTATTACTCATTTGCGAACAATTGCAACTGCATACCAATTTAAAAGAAAGATACAGATATTCATGTAGCACGTCCTTGATTTTAGCCTTATTAATTTTTACAATTAGTCTTCATGCTTACAAATTTTTAAAACATTCAGCTTCTCTTATATAACCACACCATGAAACCATTAAATCAGTTTGTAATACATTTCTAAGTGATCCAACTTTGGAAGAAAGACAATATGCAAGGCAAGTTTTTAAATACATAAAATAAAATTAAAAGCACAATCCATGGTATTACTAATAAATGAAATTCACACTAAACCATACTTAGATTATAAAGCTGGAAATATTAGGTACAGCTTGTATTAATACTTGTTTAGCATCTACCGCTTATGTTTTTATGATAACCTGCATTAACTCAAGTTTTAAAGAAGTTATACATATTATTATATCACCAATGTCTAATGTAGATCATTAAATACTCTTCAAGTTCATAACAACAATTTATAGCTAATTTAGAAGAAATAGGCTACAAAATATTTTGTGTTACCAGTGACAACAATGCCATAAATAGTAAAGCAATGAGAATGTTCGCCCAGAACCAATCTACAAACATTGTGTATCCTCATCCTTGTGATAAAGATAGGCCTTTGTTTTAGTTAATTGATTTAGTTCACTTGTTAAAGTGTATTAGAAACAACTGGTTAGATTCTAAACCAGACCAAATTTAGTCTGGCAAAGAACATAATAATAGAAAGCTTAGTAACCTGAAGCTGTAGGCTAATAATTAGGCCTACAGAGATGTTAGTTCTACTATTAATTGTAATTAGTATTTTGTTTTTCTAAAAAAAATATAGCATGCAATTTGAAAGGCTACTAATTTAAATTAGGGCATATAGGCTATAATATTTAGGATGTTTTATAAAGTTAGTATATTTTCCATAAAAAGCAAATACCGGTATTGTTTACAACAACAAAAAATGCAAAACGTATTTTTTTTACATTTCATATTTCAAGATTAAATCTTTATAAATATTAATATTCTTTTAATTTAATATCAATAAATATGAATAGAAATAAATATATTATTCTTATAAAGACAAAATTTAGGGCTGAAAATAATTTGTGACTACAAAATTACAGTTTGAGCTTGTTAATAAAGCGAACGATTTCTATACAGCTGCATTTACTACGTGAGCCTAGGCCTTCCTTTGCTGACGTCACGCCTGAGCGCTGAGGCCTTGTATTATAGGTGGTGTTGGTCCGACTGAACGTAAGGCCCTCCCTAATGTTAAACACATTATATTACCCCGAACATTACCGAAGGGCACTTTAAGGAGATTTAATTTTAACATTCTTAAGTTGACCTTGTATGATACTTGTACAGTGTACTTGTAATATAATGTAAAATACATTATATAACTGTTTCTACTGATACTACACGAGTCTGACCGAACTTAAACCCGGACTTAAACCCGTGTGATATAATGGAAAATACATTATATAACTAAAACCCGGACTTGACCGAACTTAAACCCTGTGATATAAGGTAAAACACATTATATAACTGTTTCCACCGATCGTCCCCGAATCCGACCGAAGAGCACTTTAAGGAAATTTAAATGTTATAGTTACAGGCCGTTGATCCTCTACCAGAAAGCGCTGCCAGATAGTTCGAAGATTCTCTACCAGAACGCGCTACCGTCGGTTTAAAATATAATGTCTGAGGGTAAATTAAGCAAAGTATAGATTATTGATTCTTCATTTCAGGATCGTTCAATTTAGTTTGACGTTCCCGATTTAGCTATGCCGTCTCTGATGGTTTAGAATGTTTTAGTCGAGTATATAATTCTATCCGTTAAAATTGTAACCAAAGGAATGACACAACTTTGTTATATCTCACGAACGATCGGTCCTAAAGTACTCTGAGGGTGTGATATTGTTATTAGAAGTATTATATCGTTAAGGTTAACGTGTAGAAAAGGCACAGTGTTTTCTTTTATATGATTCACAATACAGTCATATAACAGCCATTCTAAAGGTTCGATTGATCCAAGAATTTCAACTTTAAGTGACTTATGTATAAACTATCGGTTTCACTAGTTTTACGTTTAGAGATAAGGTTAAGGGACATGTTATATCCCGAATTTACCCGAGTCCAACCGAACGTAAGGCTTCGCTGGGCCTTTGTAATGTAATGTAAAATATATTATATATAACTGTTTCTACCGATCTTACACGAGTCCAACCGAGCGTAAGGCTTCGCTATGCCCTTGTAATATATTGTAAAATACATTATATAACTGTTTCTACCGATCGTACCCGCACTAAAACCCGGACTTGCAAAATATATATTGAGTTGCATTAGATATATTATGTTGCAACAGATTGTTGCATGAGCCTGAGTGATCGGTAAAATACGTACAGGCGTAAAAAAGTTGGACGTTAACACTATTTTTGGAGGATATTCTAAAATTGTAAGCATTTTATGCAATATAGTAACGCATTATTAAAATGTTTCCATAATATTCGGATAAAAAACTAAATGTACAAGAAACTAGTGTCACTGTAATGTTGCACAATCTGCACATGCGCAGAAAATTATATAATCCGAACTTAGCCGATGTTAACCGAACGAACTCTCGTAATGTAAACTATATCATATAACAAAAGTATATATAAACCGAACTTTGCCCAACCTAACCGATCGAACTCTAATAATTTAATGTATTTATATAACTGTTATGGTGAATAAGAAAATGATATAAACCGAACCTAGACGAACTATATGATGACGTAACCTACCATTCTCACCAACGCCATCTAAATAACCTAACTTAACCTCAGATGACAACACCATCTTGATCCGACTTTCGACGGTAATATAATGTAAAATACATTATATAACTGTTGTAGAGTACAGGAAAAATACTTGGTCTAACCTAGGAGTCCTACTAACTAACCAATCAAAAACAACAAAACATAATAGATGCAGGTTGTTAATTATTAACCTAAATAGCGAACATTACTTACTAGCCAAAGGCCTATGTTGTTAATTAACCTGGGCTATTATAGGTTATTAACCAACCCAACCTAAACACCGAATATTAGGTTATTAACTAGCCAAACAGAAATAACAAATAAATATTAACTTAGTTGACCAGATGCAGGTTGTTAATTAATCTAACTTAAATGGGTTATATTATTTAATAGCGAAAGAATAAGTCGTTACCTAACCTAAGACGTAATTTTAAGCAATCTGGTTTGTTGCTATCCAACCTGGTCGACCTATGTTGTTAACTAGCCTATCACGTTAACCCAATCTAAACACCAAATATGAAGTTATTAAACTAAGGCCAGCCTAGGAGTCTAGGTCATTAACTATCCAAACAAAAACAATAAAAAAATTGTAAGATGTAGGTTTTAATTAACCTAATCTAAATAGCGAGCATTACGTATTAGCAAAGGTCTATGTAACCTAACCTACACAACAAACCTATTACTTCAACTCAATATAATCACCTAATATTAAGTTATTAGACTTACGCTAACCTAGGAGCCCAGGATATTAACTAACCAAACCCAAACAACGAATATTAACTTAGAGCTGCAGGTTGTTAATTAACCTAAATAGCGAACATTTCTTATTAGCAAAGGCCTAATGTTGTTAAGTAGGCCTAACCTATGCTTGGGCTATCCTAGGATATTAACTAATCCAATCTAAACACCGAATATTAAGTTATTAGACTTAGGCTAACCTAGAAGCCTAGGTTATTAACCAACCAAACCCAAACAACAAAACTTAGTAGATGCAGGTTGTTAATTATTAACCTAAATAGCGAACATTACTTATTAGGCGTGTGCGTGTGTAACACTTAATTGTTATATACAAGGTGTTCAATGGCAATATTTAGTGCAGTATTATATTCAAACTAACTATATAGCGTATTATTAAAAGAATAATATATGCTAGCCTATAGTTGCGTGTGTGCGTGTGTGTGTGTGTGTGTGTGTGTGTGTGTGTGTGTCTTTGACTTTGGTGTTCGAAAGGAATTTACGTCGCATAGTCAATATAATGTATGATAAAGCGTATAGAGTAAAAGGAAATTATATTAACTCCTATATAGAGGTTGTTCGAAAATGTATTATAGTGTGTAAGTAAATCATATTATCTAATAATTTGCGTATTAAATTAGAAGCCTAGGCCCAACTTAATAGCATATGTGGTTAAATAACCTAACCCAAACAACAAATATTAACCTAGATAACCAGTCTAGGATTGTTAACTAACTTAAGCAAAAATTCAAATATTAGAGACTTTTGACAGAAGGAATGTTATAAGGAAATCAAATGATCTTTGTATGGTGAAGTTACATTGAGTGGGCTCTTATGGGACTACATCTGAGATGCGTTGCTGACTTGAACGGTCTCTCTTACGCTCTCGTAACGTTCTCGTAACGCCTCCGTCGCAATACCATAGCGTTTCCGTCACGTTCTATATTGAATAAAATCAAACTATAACCTTACTTATCTTATACCATAAGAAAGTTCTTAAAACTGAAACATATGCGACAGGATTCGGGTTACCGCTACTTCTAACAGTCTAAGTGCCTCTGTCCTAATCAAAACTCGTGGTCTATTTCACATATAACCCAGTATATTAAAGAATCTTTATGACTCTACTCAGGCAAATTTTATGGGGAAATGTAACGTATCCACGCTTGACACAGACCTTAATCTTTGAGGATCTTGAAGTTCTCCACAGTTCGGTCGATCTGCACAGGTTAAATGTCTAGGTTAGACTAAACGAATAATAGGTTGGTAAGCTATAAGGTACTGTTGATAAGAACCTTATAGAGAACGGTACCGACTAGTCTCTTCTAAAGATAAGTTATAAAACACTGTTGGACAATTTAGCGCTGCTTGATCTACACAGGTTTTTAAGTGTCAGATTAGACTGAACGAATAATAGGTTAATAAGCTATCAGGTACCGTTGATAAGAACCTTATAGAGAACGGTATTAGCAATTGACTACACACTGCAAAAGACAAATAGAATCAAACAGATTAACTGTCTGAACTAGCCTGAATGAGTGATGGTCGAATATTGTTAATGCATTTACAGACATAAAATAAATGCTATGTTTAGTTAAGAAATTTACCGGTAATTAAGAAAAGTAATAGTTGTTAGGTTTATGCAAGACCAAAATTGCATTTTATTTCAACCTATAGTTCTGAACTAGAAGTAAAACGATAGTATAAAATAAAACAAATCGAACGTAAGAGGTTAATATTGACTGCAATTAAAATAATAGGTCTATATTATACTAATTTCATTTAAGTTAGATGTGATACATTGTAAGTAACCAACAAGCACTTAATACTTCTGAACCAGAAGTTTCATTATAACCTATAAGACTATTGGTTTATGTAAACGCCTTATCTCAACCAAAATAAAAATTTATAATGTATAGCAACTTTGTACAGCAGTCAAATAAAATGTATATATATTAAACTAATCTATAAATCTATTAAATTGGCTGAAAATGCTTACAACCCTTATACACAATAACTCAAAGAACAAACAAAATACAAATGTTTAGTTACTGTATATTCGCACTTATTCTACTGAGCTACAAGCATCAATCTACGTACTAAACAGACACTTTATACAATAAGTAAAGTGAAAATGTCTGATATTTTGATAATCTATTAATATGTTAAGTATTTTTTAAATTTCTAAACCCACTATCTATTAAATTCTATGTGTACAACTTAGGTACCTTTAAATGAAATATTTTATAGGTACTTATTTAAACCTTTTAAAAATATGTAAATATAATAAATTGTTTCTTATCGCTTAAGACACCTTCAAAAACCAACAAAATGGAAATAGGTTATTTGAACCTGTCTAACTGAACTATAATTATAAATAAAATCTATAAAACGGTTATTCTGCCTAAAACAAGTCATATAAGCATTTTTCTTGTTAATTAGTAAATTTAACAATATATCCTATACACTTATGAATACTATATAAATTATATATAATCTCTTATTATATTTAAACAAACTGAAAATAGCTTCTTATTTGTTTTTTTATTGAAGTAAAAGTAGTAATGTAACATAAAAACTGTATTAACTCAATATAATTAAAAGTATAATAAAATTATGATATCAATAGATATGTAAACTCACCCAATACTGAACATAGACTTACCTAGGGATGTGCCGGTAATATCGATATTAGTAAATATAGATTTTTTCGATATTTCCGATATTACATTGATATTAGAGAATCGATATTATCGTGTCAATATTTGTCTATGTTGTAGCAATTGCGTTGTTTTGTATGACAGAATTGCAAATCCTAAAACACATGAAACTTACTTAATCTATACAATCTCAGTAGTCTATGTTTTAGTGTCTAAACATGTGCTTAAAATACGATTGAATACCTATCGTTTACAACATAAAGTAACTTATAGTTCAAAACATAGACAACTATTGTTAAAGTTGAAAATAGCCTAATCAAATAGTCAAAAGTAGTCAAGTCAGCGTTTAGAAAATGACAATGTTAGTAACACACATGTGACTGTATAAATTCTATTGAACTACTTATGATTTAGTAATTTATAAGTTACTATGTGCAAGATCCTTACAGAGAACGGTGTTGTTCGACAAAATACCCTCGAATGAATTAAAAATTAATCGATTCACACACCTTCTTCCCATAGGCTACAAACAGAAAATCTCTTTTCGGTAATAATATTTTGAAACTGTTTTCTAGAAGTAATAATATAACGAATAGATTTTGTAAATATACAACATATTTGTAAAACTATCTATTTTATTCTTTTAGGTAAGAAACAAAAGAAAAAATTGCACTGTAGCAAATTTTGCTAATGTAAACTCAATTTTAAAGTGAAACAAACTAAAATTGATCACGTATGCAGCATATATTATGTCGACCCCTTATGCATTCCCTATCTACTCACGTACAACATTTTACCATACAACTGCAGAACATGACGTGAAATCAACTAATCCGTTGTAACATTTTATAATAGTTATATGTATTGTCTGTCGATAACATTTATTGATTGTGTAGAAATTATTGGTATTTTTGTCGGTGGATTTGTCCAGTATTCTTTAATTTACGGAAAACGCAATTTCAACTTCATAAAAAACGTTTAGGAATACATTTTTAATAAATTATGTTAAATATCTTGTTAAGTCTAGGGACAGTATGATAGCCTATTGGTAAATCCCCAACTAACATTAAATTGCTTTTTTGTATGCTAACTAATTTAGTTCTGTACAGTAATTTTTTGTATATAAAAAGTATAGGTCTGTACAAACTAGATACATTT